>CALYOO010000128.1:0-80999 GCA_945261195.1 Cryptosula pallasiana
AGAAAAACAGTGTAGATGTTGGGAATAGTGGAACAACATTATATTTTGCAAGCGCATTAGCCGCTCTCTCACAGGCTCCGCTTACTTTTGATGGAGATGCATCCATTAGAAAACGATCGGCATATCCGTTGCTGAATGCACTTCAGAAGCTTGGAGCAACTATAACACAAGAAGGCGCTACGGAAGGATGCGTTCCTTATACTATTAAGGGTGTATTAAAAAGTGGAGACATTCATATATCATGCTCAACCAGTCAATATGTTTCTGCGTTATTGTATGCACTTTCTTTTGTAGAAGGAGAGAGTGCAATATATCCAGTGCTTGCAGGTGAATATCCATATATTGATATGACATGCGAATGGTTACATCGATATGGTGCAATGCTTAGCAATAATAATTATGCGCATATTAATGTAAAAAAACCATTTGCATTGCCGGTGCAAAATAGAGAACACGTATATATTTCGGGAGATTATTCTTCTGCATCGTTTTTCTTTGTATTGGCAGCTATCGTAGGAATTCCCTTATGTATAAAAGGATTAGCATCACAGGACACTCAGGCAGATGTAAGGGTATTGGACGTTCTTGTATCTATGGATGTTCATATGCATGGAATATCAATCATCGTGGCGAAGAGGAAATCGTGATAGAGCGACTCAATATTTGATGGGTGGTGAGTTTGATTTATCTGAAATACCCGATGCGTTACCTATTTTAGCAATAGCTGCAGCATATGCACACACCCCGACGCGATTATATAATGTTTCTCATGCACGAAAAAAAGAAACAGATAGAATTTCTGTCATGAAAAAAAATCTTGTAGCTCTTGGGGCAAATGTACAAGAACATGAAGATGGACTGAGTGTTTTTCCTTGTGGACCATTACAGGGAGGCACGATTGATTCGTATTATGATCATAGAATTGCCATGGCATTTTACGATAGCGGCACTATGTGCCGAGGATACTATTACTATAAAAAATGCGGAAGTAGTTGATGTTACGTTTCCACGATTTTATGATATGTTAAAAGCAATAGGCGTTCGTATAGAGAGCGTTACTTCTTAGTAATTATTAATTACTAAGAAGTAATGTATTAATGATATGGGTTAGCGCAGTGCTTGTAGAATATCATTTTTAATATCATTGATATCTTCAATACCAATTGACAGGCGTATCAATCCATCAGAAACACCTGATTCGGAAAGCTCTTTTGTTGAGAGTTGAGAGTGTGTAGTGCTTGCGGGATGAATAGCGAGCGATGCGAACATCTCCAACATTAGCAACTTGAGCAAACATGTTGAGTTTATCAATAAAGTTTTTCCCAGCTGTTTTTCCGCCTTTAAGCTCGAAGGCAATCATTCCACCTGCAAGATATCCGTTGGTGTTTTTTGGTAAATACTTTTTTGCGAGTTCATAACAAGGGTCGTTTTCTAGTCCACAATAACGAACCCATTCAACTTCGGGTTGTTCTTGTAGGAATTTACTTATAGTTAAAGCATTTTCACTATGACGCGTAACACGAAGTTCGAGCGTTTTAACACCTTGTAATGTTAACCATGCATTATCAGGAGATATTGCTGCTCCAAGATTTCGAAGTGGTATTGTACGCATTCTTAAGATAAAGGCAAGAGCACAAAGCGGTTCGGGAAGATCAAGGCCAAATCGCAGACCATGGTATCCTGGATCTGGTTTAGTATAGAGGGTAAATTTAGAGTTGCTCCAGTCAAAATTTCCTGCATCTATTACACCGCCACCAATTAAATTGGCATGGCCATTGTACCATTTTGTGAGAGAGTGAATAACAATATTTGCTCCATATTTAATTGGTTGTAATAATGTTGGTGGTGTAAACGTTGCATCAACTGCAAAAGGTAATGTATGCTTTTGTGCAATTTTTGCAATTGCTTCGATATCAATTAACTCGAGTAATGGATTTCCCATTGTTTCGACATATATTAAGCGTACAGTTTCATCGATTGCTTGTTCAAATTCTTCAGGACTATTTGGATCTACAAAAATTACTTTGATGCCAAATTGTGGGAGTATGCTTGTGAACATAGTATATGTTCCACCATACAGATTGCGCGATGCTATGAGGGTTTCACCGTGATTTAAAATATTGATAATAGTATAAAAAATTGCACTTGTACCAGACGCGAGAGCAAGAGCTGCGGCACCTCCATCAAGCGCTGCCATACGCGCTTCGAGTATATCATGGGTTGGATTTGTTAATCGTGTATAAATTTGGCCTAATTCTTTGAGAGCAAATAGATTAGCGGCATGATCGCTATTTTTAAAATGGTATGCTGCAGTACGATGTAATAGTTCGGTTTGAGATTCTGAATTTTGTAGCTCTAAGCCTGCGTGTAATGCTTTTGTAGATAATCCGCTATCTTTTGTATATGCTTGTTTCATGTAAGGACTCCTTTAATATAACTTAATGTTTTTTAAGTCAATGATTATAATAAATTATATAAAAATTATATAATTTTATCTGTTTTGTGGATAATAAAAAAGACTAATTAATTACCGTAAGTAATCAATTAGTCTTTTTTTGATATGCGTAATGCGATAATGGTATTTATTCTACAATAGCAAGTATATCTTTTGTTGCGATAACAAGATGTTCAATTCCATCTATTTCTATTTGAGAACCAGCATATTTATCATAAAGAACTTTTTGACCTTCTTTAACTGTTATGTCTTTAACTGTTCCTACTGCAACTACAGACCCTGTTTGAGTTTTTTCTTGTGCAGTATCGGGAATAATTATTCCACTCTTTGTTTTACTCTCTTCGGGAGCAATTTTGAGTAACGCTCTATCACCTAATGGTATAACTTTCATAAGTATAGTACCCTCCTAATTATTTAATGTTTAATTTTTATTCTAAAATAAATGATAAGAAAACATTTATTATTTACAATAATAATTGTATTGTTATTTAGTGTCAATATTATCTCTAAGAAAATAAAATGAGTATGATAGTAACGCGTAGAATGTTATTGCAATATGGCAGTGTTTTTCGTATAATAATAAATACCGATATATATTTATTTTCGTATGGTGTGTCTCTTTTGTGCTATATGTACATCCTTTGTATGTAGTAGGAGGATATGCATTAGAAATACATTAATCTAAATCAAAAATATTTTTATTGAATATAATATGTAGGAGACATAAATGCTTACAGTGCAAGAAATAAGTTTAGCCTTTGGAGATAGAAAACTTTTTGAGAATGTTAATCTTCAATTTACACCAGGAAATTGTTACGGCATTATTGGGGCTAATGGAGCGGGAAAATCTACTTTTTTGAAAATACTATCTGGAGAGCAAGAATCTGATAGAGGTGAAATACAAAAAAAATGCATCTATGAGAATGGCAGCATTAAAACAGGATCAAAATCTTTATGATGAATATAGTGTGCTGAATACTATTTTTATAGGCCATGAGAAATTATATTCAATTATGCAAGAGCGTGAATTAATTTATGCAAAAGAAGATTTTACGGATGAAGATGGAATTCGAGTTGCTAATTTAGAAGAAGAATTTTCGTCTATGGGAGGATGGGAAGCTGAAAGTGAAGCAGGTGTTTTACTGGACGGACTTGGTCTTTCGTCGAGTATCTTAGAAAAGACAATGAGTTCGTTAGAGCCATCGGAAAAAGTACGAGTGTTGCTTGCACAAGCGTTATTTGGTAATCCAGATATACTTATTATGGATGAACCTACTAATGGACTTGACTTAGAATCGGTACAATGGTTGGAAGATTTTCTTCTTAAATTTTCTAATATTGCTATTATTGTATCGCACAATAGACATTTTCTTAATACAGTGTGTACGCATACGCTAGATATTGATTATAGCCAGATAAATACATACGTAGGTAACTATGATTTTTGGTACGAATCAAGTCAGCTGATGCAGAGACAACGTAAAACTGATGAAAAGAAAACAGAGAAGATGCAGGAAGAACTTAAAGAGTTTATTCGACGCTTTTCATCTCATAAAGCGCGAGCCAAGCAGGCTACCTCACGTAAAAAATTATTGGATAAATTAGAAATTAATCAGCTCCCGAGTAGTTCGCGTAAATTTCCATATGTACATTTTGCGATTGAAAGAGAGTGTGGAAGATCTGTATTAGAGATAAAAAATCTTTCTATAAAGAAAGATGGAGTAACACTTTTGGAAAATTTTTCCTTACAAGTGCAGCAAAATGAAAAGATAGCGTTTGTAGGACCTCAGAATAATAGCAAAACAGCATTGTTTGAAGCGCTTGCGGGAAACACAGAACATGTTACAAGTGGCGAGATAGAATGGGGTGTCACTATTTCTCCAGAATATTATCCACAAGATAGCAGTCGATTTTTTAAAGATGATCAAAATATATTAGACTGGCTTAGTACGTATACGAGTTCAACAGACGATCGATTTATTAGGGGTTTTTTGGGGAGAATGCTCTTTGGAGGAGATGAAGTATATAAATCTGTTCGAGTCCTTTCTGGAGGAGAAAAAGCGCGCTGTATTCTTTCAAAAATTATGTTGGCTTCTCCTAATGCAATTGTTTTTGACGAGCCAACAAATCATTTAGATCTTGAAGCAATTACATCATTAAATAATGCACTGATACAATTTAAGGGTGTGTTGCTTTTTAATTCACATGATCAGCAATTTGTTGACACTATTGCAAATAGAATTATAGAAATTACTCCCAATGGAGTTATAGATCAGCTTATGAGTTTTTCTGAATATATGGCAAGTGATAAAGTAGGGGCCATACGAGATAAACTCTACGCATTGCACGATAGAATGGTTATTTAATTACGTACATAGGCTCATTCATATTAGTATGATGTGACATATGTGTTCCACATCCATTAGAGTATCGATACTGTGTTATTGACTAATATTTCTGCTGAATAGAGATCTACAAATTTATTTGTAAAATATATACCATACCAGTGGTGGGACTTGAACCCACATGAAGTTACCTTCACAAGATTTTGAATCTAGCGTGTCTACCAATTTCACCACACTGGCAAATAATTTTTGAATATTACTATAATCATTATACTTGAGTATGGTGTTTTGTTTGTAGCTCTATGAGTATAACTTCCATAATAATACGTAAATAGTATAATACTTTGTATATGAACACATTATTACATTCTATTAAAGACGAAATAAATATTTATTTTATAAGGCATGCTCAAACTGAGAGTAATGCAGGACATATTTTTGCAGGACGTATGGAGACAGCGTTGACAGAAAAAGGTGTGCAGCAAGCGCACGATACGGGAAAATATTTTGCAGAGAGCATACCGCTTACAGCACTGTTATATTCGCCAATTGGAAGAGCAAAGCATACGGCTCAAATAATACGCGATGCCTATGGCGATGCAAAGCAACCATCGTTTCACGTGTGCGAATCATTGGTAGAAATAGACGTTGGTTGTTTTCAAAATAAAACCATTGTAACAGTTGAACGCGATGATCCAGTGGTATTTAAAAATTTCAAGAAGCATAGTTGGGAAGCCGTTCCTCATGCAGAAAAAATAACGTCATTATGTATGCGTGCACAAGAAGCATGGAAGACTATTTTTGAATTGTCTCAGCAAGGCCATACGCATATTGCAGCAGTGTCTCATGGAGGCTTTATGCAATGGATATTTAAGTCATCTTTTGGTTTTTATGGAGAACATCTTGAGACATGGATGCCAATTGTACGTGTTGCAAACTGTGGCATCTTTCATCTTCATATTAGTGTATCTCCTGATGGCGAGGAACAAGCACAAAGTAATTGTGCCACATGGAAATTATTAAATTATACATGTTTTAATAATACGTAATGATGCATATTGCAACAATATTATACAAAGAGAGATAGCGTGAGTGTGTAGATTTGATTGCTCGATATACATACAATAATAAAAACGCTCTCATTGAGCCATGTTAATAGGGGCTAATAAGAGCGTTATTTGCATGTATATATAAATAATTAAGAGGAGTTATGTACTTACCATGCAACTACTCGATGCCAGATGCGCGTAGTAAAAGCAGCACTTTCTGTGACCTGTGTCCAATATTTTCCATCAGGTGAGCTATATACATCGTTTAGATAGCCAGTAGCATCATCAAGTCCCCCAATGAGAAAGAGTTTGTCTTTAAAGACAACTACCTGATGAATTTCGCGCGCAGAAAATGCCGCACCTGCTGTGACTTGTGTCCAAGTAACTCCATCGGATGAGCTATACACATCGTTGAATTTAGAATCATCATCTTCTCCTCCAATGAGAAAGAGTTTGTCTTTAAAAACAACCACCTGATGATTATTGCGCCGAGAAAATCCAGCATCTGCTGTGACTTGTGTCCAAGTAATTCCATCAGGTGAGCTATATACATTGTTTTTGTTAGGAAAATAACCTTCCCCAATAAGAAAGAGTTGATCTTTAAAGACAACTACCTGATGATGAGCTTGTGCAGAAAATGCAGCATCTGCTGTGACTTGTGTCCAAGTAACTCCATCAGGTGAGCTATACACATCGTTGTTTGATACATTGATATCATCCCATCCTCCAATGAGAAAAAGTTGGTTTTTAAAGACAACTACCTGATGATCATCGCGTGGAGAAAACGCAGCACTTGCTGTGAGTTGTGTCCACGTTTTTCCATCAGCTGAGCTATACACATCGTTGAATTTAGTAGAACTACCTTTCGTAGAACTATCTTCTCCCCCAATGAGAAAGAGTTTGTTTTTAAAAACAACTATCTGATGATCTCTGCGTGCAGGAAACGCAGTATGTGCTGTGACTTGTGTCCAAGTAATTCCATCAGGTGAGCTATACACATCGTTGAATGTAGTAGAAACATCTTTTCCTCCAATGAGAAAAAGTTGGTCTTTAAAAATGACTATCTGATGATCAGTGCGTTTAGAAAATCCAGAAGTGCCTTTTCGTGTAGCATCGTGCGCGAGTTCTTTTGTCCAATTTTTTCCATCAGGTGAGCTATACACATCGTTGAATTTAGAATCATCATCTTTTCCTCCAACGAGAAAGAGTTTGTTTTTAAAGACAACCACCTGATGATCTTTACGCTTAGAAAAAGCAGCAAGTGCTGTGACTTGTGTCCAAGTAATTCCATCAGGTGAGCTCCACACATCGTTTAAGTTATTAGTACCATCATATCCCCCAATGAGAAAGAGTTTGTCTTTTAAGACGACTACCTGATGAGAATAGCGCTGAGAAAATCCAGCAGTGTCTGTGTATGTATAATTGCGTGTATAATCATCTGCGAGTTCTTGTTTCCAATTTTTTCCATCACGTGAGCTGTATACATCGTTTAATTCAGAATCATCATATCCCCCAATGAGAAAGAGTTTGTTATTAAACACGACTACCTGATGATCAGTGCGCGGAGAAAACGCAGTACTTGCTGTTACTTTTTTCCACTTTTTCCCATTAGATGAGCTCCACACATCGTTTAAATCAGAACCATCCCATCCACCAATGAGAAAGAGTTGGTCTTTAAAGACGACTACCTGATGACCGTAGCGCGGAGAAAAGCCAGCATCTGCTGTGAGTTGTGTCCACGTTTTTCCATCAGGTGAGCTATACACATCGTTGAGTTTACCAGTACGATCCCATCCCCCAATGAGAAAGAGTTGATCTTTAAATACAACTACCTGATGACCGTAGCGTGTAGAAAATAGATCATCTGCTGTTGTTGATCTCCATGTATTTCCATCGGGTGAGCGATATACATCGTTTAATGTATTATAACCATCCCATCCACCAATGAGAAAGAGCGATGATGTAGATGCAGTAGAAGCGGGATTATAGGACTGCGCTGAGAGCGCGATTGTGAGAGTACTCATGCTTATTGCTATGAGTATAAAAGTGCACAATGTGCGGAATATGTTTTTTTTCATACGTATTTCCTTTGTTGAGTGATACATACATTATAACATGCTTTGAGAGTGCTTTTGATAGAAAGAAGAGTAGTGGAGTGTTACCCGCGACAAACGGTTGCATACAATAATAAAAACGCCCTCATTGAGCCATGTTAATAGGGGCTAATAAGAGCGTTATTTGCATGTATATATATATAATTAAGAGGAGTTATGTATTTACCATGCAACTACCTGATGCCAGTAGCGCTCAGAAAAGCTAGTAGCGCTGGATGGTCCAGAAGTACTTGCGCGTACTTGTGTCCATGTGGCTCCTTTATCAGTTGATTTATACACATCGTTGCCATTAGGACTACCAAGATATCCCCCAATGAGAAAGAGTGTGTTATTCAAGACAACTACTTGATGATCTGCGCGTATAGAAAAGCGAGTAGAGGTGTTTGTTGCTGATCCATTATTTGCGAGTACTTGTGTCCATGTGGCTCCTTTATCAGTTGATTTATACACATCGTTGTAGTAAGTAGGATGATAAGATCCCCCAATGAAAAAGAGTTCGTCATCAAAGACAACTACTTGATGATTTGCGCGTATAGAAAAGCGAGTAGGAGTGCCTGTTGATAAAGCAGTATCTGCGAGTACTTGTGTCCATGCTGCTCCATCATCTGAGCTATACACATCGTTGTAGTGAGTATAATCAGTAGAACCCCCAATGAGAAAGAGTGTGTCTTTCAAGACGACTACTTGATGACCTGCGCGCACAGAAAATCCATCGGTGTCTGATCGTTTATCATTATTTGCGAGTACTTGTGTCCAAGTGGCTCCTTTATCAGTTGAGCTCCACACATCGTTGTAGTAAGTAGTACCATCAAATCCTCCAATGAGCCAGAGTGTTTTATCACAAACGACTACTCGATGCCCTTCGCGCTTAGGAAAAGCAGCACTTGCTGTTACTTCTGTCCAAGTGGCCCCTTTATCAGTTGAGCTCCACACATCGTTTCGTGTATCAGTACTATCCTTTCCCCCAATGAGCAAGAGTTCGTTATTTAAAACAACTACTTGATGCCGTTGGCGCTTAGAAAAAGCAGCATCTGCTGTTTCTTGTTTCCAAGTCAGTCCTTCATCATCTGAGCTATACACATCGTTTAGCATACCACTATCATATCCCCCAATGAGCAGCATGGATGGGGTTCTACCGCTCGATGCTGGAGTACCACAGCTAAGTTTTGGAGTACCGCCGCCAGTAGATGTTGAGGGGCCATTAGCATCCTCACAGGATTGCGCTGAGAGCGCGAGTGCGAGAATACTCATGCTTATTGTTATTAATATAAAAGTGCACAGTGTGCGGAATATGTTTTTTTTCATACGTATATCCTTGTTTGAGTAATTACATATGTATTATAGCATGCTTTGAGAGTATTTTTGGCAAAGAGAATTTGAGTGTGTGTGCGATGCTACTACGATAGTATTACGATAATAAAAACGCCCTCATTGAGCCCGTGATAGGGCTGCAATAAGAGCGTTGGTTTTGCATGTAAAACTATCTGTCAAATACAACTATCTGATGACCGTAGCGCAGATAAAAGCCATCAGCAGGTTTTCGTGATGCACTGGATGAGAGTTCTGGTGTCCAATCTGTTCCATGTTCTGAGCTCCACACATCGTTGTAGTAAGTAGAACCATCCTCTCCCCCAATGAGAAAGAGTTTGTTATCAAAGACAACTACCTGATGATCTTCGCGCGCAGTAAATTTAGGAAGTGTTGTTGTTACTTCTGTCCAATCTATTCCATGTTCTGAGCTCCACACATCGTTGTAGTAAGTAGAACCATCCTCTCCCCCAATGAGAAAGAGTTTGTTATCAAAGACAACTACCTGATGACCGTAGCGCGCAGTAAATTTAGGAAGTGTTGTTGTTACTGGTATCCAATCTGTTCCATGTTCTGAGCTCCACACATCGTTTTTTTTAGAACCATCATCTCCCCCAATGAGAAAGAGTTTGTTCTCAAAGACAACTACCTGATGACCGTAGCGCGCAGTAAATTTAGGATTTTTTGTTGTTACTTCTGTCCAATCTGTTCCATGTTCTGAGCTCCACACATCGTTTCGTGTACCAGTACCACCATATCCCCCAATGAGAAAGAGTTTGTTCTCAAAGACAACTACCTGATGATCGATGCGCGCAGTAAATTTAGGAAGTGTTGTTGTTACTTCTGTCCAATCTGTTCCATCTTCTGAGCTCCACACATCGTTTTTGTAAGAATTATTAGATCCCCCAATGAGAAAGAGTTTGTTCTCAAAGACAACTACCTGATGACCGTTGCGCGCAGTAAATTTAGGATTTTTTGTTGTTACTGGTGTCCAATCTGTTCCATGTTTTGAGCTATACACATCGTTTAATTTAATTAAACCATCATCCTCTCCCCCAATGAGCAGCATGGATGGGGTTCTCACGCTCGGTGATGAGGCACCGCCGCCAGTTGTTGGTGGGGTACCGCCGCCAGTTGTTGGTGGGGTACCGCCTCCAGATTCTGAGGTGCCATCAGCAGTCTCACAGGATTGCGCTGAGAGCGCGAGTGCGAGAATACTCATGCTTATTGTTATTAATATAAAAGTGCACAGTGTGCGAAATATGGTTTTTTTCATATATCTCCTCCTTTTTGAGTCATTAATATGGCATTACTATAGCATACGTGAAGCATTATAACATGCTTTGAGAGAGTGTGTGTAGAGTAATGATGAGATTACATAGTAAATCATGCGATGGCATCAGCGGGGAGGTGCTGGATATGTATGTAAAGATGCTAAGAATAATGTGGATTGATAGCGCGCTTGGGTAATAAACATCTCCTTTCCTGAAATTATAGAGCAGCCAGCATTTTTTGCTTGTAATAAAAATTGTGTGATAGGCGGAGTGTATATTATATCGTATACAAGTTCTTTTCCTAAAAACGGATAATCTGGTAATGGAGAGGTGTGCATGTCATTCATTCCCACACTCGTTGTTTGAATGAGAATGTCGTTATATTGTTGAATGCGTGCATAATCGTCGAGTGTGGTATATGCGATGTTTCGATTGTATTTTTGGGAAATTTCTTGCGCTAAAACATGTGCGTGAGAAAGACTTCGATTCGCAATAAGTATGCTTGCATCTTCGTGTACGAGCGCATAGGCCAAGGCTTGTGCGGTACCGCCAGCGCCTATAATGGTGCAACGTTTTCTTTGTATGTTTATACGTTTTGTGAGGGGTTGTAAGCATCCAATTATATCAGTGTTATATCCATATAACTCATTGTTTTTTGTAATAATTGTATTACATGATGCACACATTTTGACGTGTTCGTCATGGTGGGTTAACAATTGCATGACAGATGTTTTATGCGGCGTGGTTACTGACATCCCCCGAAGATCGAGCAATGAAATTATTTTGGGAAGGTATGCGCAATCATCTATAGGAAGATGGATATATACGGCGTCTTTGTTATTGTGAGAAAATATTTTATTATGAAACAGAGGCGATTGCGAGTGAAATACTGGATTGCCGATTATTGCAAAAATGGCGGTGGATGCTGACATGTTTTTATGTCTATATAATTGAGATACATCGTGCGGCGTAAAGTGGCCGAGCGCTTTGTGTGTTGATGTGTTTTCGGATGTATACGTCCATAATGATCCTGTTTTGTGGGTAAGCAATCGTAAGGGGCGTCCAAAAACTCCCATAGGAGCAAACACGTATCGTTGTGCAAGAGTAGGGATGGCTTGTAACTGTCTCGATGTTTCTAATGCGTCACACATATCCGATGTGCTATTGCACATGATTGCGATTTTTATAATTGCATCGGGATAGAGCGAGGCGTATTTTTTTGCAGCAGAGCTCCATACTGTGCTTTGTATCGGGGTAGTCCAATGCTGAGATAGTATAAGTCGCGTTTTTGTATTGTGGACGCTGTGATACATTTTTTGTGCAAGGTGTGGAATATACCCTTCAACATCTATATAGCTAAATATATTAGTTGAGCTCAGAGCATAAAGTAATGTGTGGCGAATTTTTTCGGACTGTGTCCATGCACCGCCATCTTGTTTTGTACGTATAGTAGCGATGATAGGAATTGATGCATGATGCTGCGCCCATGTGCAAATAGCATCGATATTTTGTTCGTGTGAGTGGAGTAGATCTATTCGAAGTTCGGCACAATCGATATACTTCTCGTTGCGTATAACGTGCTGGGAGTTTTTTTGTAATGTTGATTCAGTAAGCGATAAGCATATCATAATATATGTAATATGTAAAAATAGTATACAATATATGTACATGAAGAATAGAGTGTTAGCAAAAGATATAGCGCAGCATATAGGAAAGACTATTACAGTGTGTGGATGGGTACATCGTATTCGAGAGCTCGGGGGAATAGCATTTGTGTTACTGCGTGATAGAAGTGGCATTATACAAGTAGTATTTCAGAATGGAGAAATATCGCTTAAGCCAGAGACAGTTGTTTCAATATCTGGAACAGTAGTAGATAGCGAGAAAGCACCGTATGGAGCAGAATTACAGCAAGAAAATAGTGATGTAATTTCAGTGCCGCACGATGAGTTGCCGTTTGCTATAAATGCTCCGATGGATCGTATTGGCATAGATACATTATTGCATGAGCGATTGATGTCGTTGCGAATTCCTAAAATGCGAGCGTTGTTTGAGGTGCAGTCTGAGGTAATTAATTGTTTTTCGCGATATTTACGTCATCAAGAATTTACAGAGATTAAGACCAGTAAATTAATTGGGAGTGGCACCGAAGGAGGCACGGGATTATTTCAAGTTGCTTATTTTGATACACACGTGTATCTCGCACAATCGCCACAATTTTATAAGCAAGCGGGCATTGCTTCTGGCCTTGAGAGAGTGTTTGAAATAGGGCATGTGTATCGAGCGGAGAAGCACGAGACAAATAGACATCTTAATGAATATGTTTCACTTGATATAGAAGTTGCGTTTATAGAAAATCCTCATGAATTAATGGATATACAACTGCGATTTTTTCAAGAGCTCAGTGAGCATATAAATAGCAAATGCAAAAAGCAGATTGACATGTGGGATGCGTCGATGCCATCTCCTGAAGATTTTGCAAACACACCACGAATATCATATGATGAAGCAAAAAAAATAGCGACTCAACAAGGGGCTGGAAAAGTGCTCGATATAGATCCCAATGCTGAAAAATTATTATGCAATTGGGCTCAGTCAGAATATGGGATTTCAGCAGTATTTGTGGAGGGGTTTCCTCGGCGCAAAAGACCGTTTTATACTATGCCAGATCAACAAAAAACGAAAGGGTTTGACTTTCTTTTTGGCGGTGTTGAGATATCGACGGGGGGATTGCGCATTCATGATTATATAACGCTCTGTGACAGTGCAAAAAAATTTGGACTGAATGTAAATGATTTAGAGGATTATCTTTCTATATTTAAATATGGATGTCCACCGCATGGGGGATTTGCTATAGGGCTTGAAAGACTTACTCAAAAAATTCTCAATTGTAATAATGTAAAAATTGCTACAATGTTTCCTAGAGATAGGAATAGAATTAGACCATAAAGGCACATATGTTTTTAAGTAGTGGGTGTTGTTTTTGAATAATCGAATAATTGAACAATAAGGCACCATAAAAAGAGGTAAAGGGTATTAATAATAATGTGATGTCAACGAAAGTTACAATTATGTTTTTCCGTAAAATGGCAGGAGGATCTTCGAGATTTATTATTTCTGTTATTGGATTATGCGTTACGGTGTTTTTAACATTGTACAATCAACTTATTTGTCCTTTTTTAGAATCTCTTTTGTTTTGGGAAGAACTACGTAATCTGCTCATTGTAACTGTTGCAATGAATGTTATAAAAGAGTTTTTGTTTTTACTGTTTCCTGCAAAAAAGCGCAATAAATCAATGGCAAGACATATATATGTATTGTCTATACTATCGTGGATAATTGGTGGCGGTATTGCTGTTGGATTACATGAGTTTTTATATGGGGCATTGTTTCCATGGCACAGTGGACTTAAAATTCTTGTCGGTTATTGGATATTGGGTGGCGGGCTTATTGCGCAACTTGAATATGTAATATATGAACGAAAAATTCGAAAAATCTTAGCAAGAGAAAAGAGTGCAAAAATATTTTTAGAGCGCGTCGCGAAGCGCATCGTGGAAAGCACTATTATTTTTGTGATAGCTCCTATATCTGTGATGATTATCATGGTCATTCGATATGTCTATCAAGATAGATTAATTTCTACTGATGTTGCGCTTGAAGTATCATATCTTGCTGGGGTGTTCCTTATAATAGCTGTTATTATTTCATTGATTTATGGCATGTATCTTGGGAAGGATACAAAAGCACTTGTGCATGGATTGAATCGCGTGAGAAAAGGTGATTTTAATATTGAAATAGACGAAACGCGTTCGGATGAACTCGGTGCAATGGCAATGGGATTTAACGAAATGGCATCAGGGCTAAAGCAGCGAGAGAAAATCAAAGATGCTTTTGGACGTTTTGTAAACCCCGAAGTAGCGCAGGAGTTTATTGATAAATATATAGATTCAGATACAGACTTTAGAAAATACGGAGAAAAAAAGCATGTAGCCATATTGATGTGCGATCTTAAAAATTTTACGGCGCTGTCATCTACAATGTCCCCGACAAAAGTCACTAATATGTTAAATAAATATTTTTCTGAAATGGTATCTGTTATTCAAATAGAAGGTGGGCTTGTAGATAAGTTTATTGGAGATGCTATTATGGCTGTGTTTGGTATTATTGGAGATAAAGATCCGTGCATTCAAGCCGTGCGCACTGCTATTGGTATGAGATCTGCATTAACTCTTTTAAATAAACATCTTACAAAGGATGGTGAATACCCAGAGATAGATAATCGGATAGGTATACATTATGGAGAAGTGGTTGCTGGATATATAGGAAGTCAAGAGCGTCTTGAATATACTGTTATTGGCTCCACCGTTAATAAAGCAGCGCGATTATGTGATGCAGCGCGCGTGCCATATCCACCTATTGTTATGAGTAGAGAGGTAGCACAAGTTGCTCAAAGTGTATTTAATGTGTCTGTTGTAGGGAGTGTTGATTTAAAAGGTATTGGCGATACAAAAATGTTTTCTGTATCTAAGAAAAAAGTTTAATCGTAAATTACATGAATAAAAATAGTTTGCATAGTACGCTACAAGCAACAAAAGATACGAGCATTGAATTTATAGCACATGTGCAACAAGCGATTGAATGTGTACATCATGCATCGTTGCTGTGTGTCGATTCTGCCATTGAAGAGCGTGTAGTTCCACTATTAAAAAATAACAATTATATTATCCTGCCCGGCGGAGAAAATAATAAAACATCTTTTATGGCCGATACTATACTTGCAGCATGTTTTAGATATGGACTTACGCGTGCAGATACTATTGTGGCAATAGGTGGTGGTGCGCTTTGTGATAGCGTGGCGTTTGTGAGCTCTGTATATTTAAGAGGGATACGATGTGTGTTTATTCCTACAACATTATTGTCTATGGTAGATGCGTCTATAGGCGGTAAAACAGCCGTAAATTATAACGGTCTCAAAAATATGGTGGGAACATTTTATCCTGCAAGTAGCATCATAGTATGCATAGAATTTTTAAAAACATTATCACAATCTGAAATTCGATGTGGCATTATAGAAATAATAAAAGTAGGAATGTTACAAAGCAAGCAATTATTGCACTTGATAGAAGAGCACGTTGAAACACTTAAAAAAGGATATGTGCAAAAAGAGAGTAACATATGGATTCGCATTATACGTGATGCAATACTCATAAAATTATCTTTTGTTGAAAATGATTTCTTAGAATCGGAAAAAAGAGTGTTTTTAAATTTGGGACATACTTTTGCACATGCACTCGAAGCGACGAACAGTGCTGTAGAGAGATCGCACAATCTTTTGCAAGGTAAGGGAAAGCATTATTGGTCGCATGGAGAGGCGGTTGCTCTTGGTATACGAGCAGCACTGCTTTTAGGAAAACATATTGGAATAACAGATGATGTCTATGTTCGGAGAATACTATCTCTTCTTAATGCGTTACACTATCGATCACAGTATTCTGGAATTTCTACGGATGCGTTATTAGTGCATATGCGTAAAGATAAAAAAAGAAATCGACAAGGCATGCAATTTGTGCTGCAAAAAACCATCGAAGATACAATGTTGAAAAATGTTTCAGAAGAAGATGTACGGACAATAACATGTCAGTTGCGTGACAATACATCAATACATAACAATTACATTATTATGGAGCCAAAAACATCATGAAAAAAACAAGTATAACACGTGCAGCACTCTTTATGTTTTTATGTTTTTTTAGCACTCAGGTAGTGTGTGCTAAAAAGAGTGAGCCAGCATTATTATTGAGTATAGATGATGTTATTTCGGAGGATGAAATACTGTTGCAAAAAAACATGTTGACGGGAGCACGGATTACTATTCCTGTACAGTTTGACACTCGCTATGGAATATTAATGAGTTCAAAAGTTGTTGATCCTATTTTAAGACTTGATATAGAAGGAAAAACAATATTTAAAGACTTATATCTTGGAGAAGATGCAGGGGTGCTTTTTACACTTTCTTCCTTAAAAGATAATAGTAACAACACTGTGAATAACACACAATATGATAATAAAGAATTACCAACAATAACTGCGACGGCGTTTGCACACAATCCAGTAGAGTCGGCATCAGACAATACCACGATACAAAAATCATATACCATAAATGTGTATGAACTTGCATCGCCTCCAATGCTTGAAGAAGTACCAATTATGTTTGATGAAGATATCACATCAAACAATAGTATTATGAAACGTACAGCAAAGGAATATGCTATTTCTGCAAAACAAAAAGAACGGATATATGTGTATATGAAATCGAATGACTTTGATACATTATTAGAATTGTCCAGTAGATATGGACAGTCGGTGGTATCTGATGATTGGTTTAATTCTGCAGATAGCATGAGTTCGCTTGTTACATTGCTCGTGCCAGAAGATGATGTGTATTTTATCCTTGTTTCATCATTTAATGGAGCGAAGACGGGTCGTTTTTTTCTTGATGTGCGAGTAAGTAATAATGAACGAGTGTTTTCTTACACGGATACAATTACATCCGCAAATGAAAAAATACTGAATAACTATATTAAAGAATACGATGTGCCTCTTACAAAAGGAGAAACTCGTACTATTTCTATAGAAGCATTGTCAAACACATTGGAAGTAATGTTTACAGATAGTAAGCGAGCTACGATACATGCTCAAACAATTAAAAAAGGCGATCTATCTATCATCCCGGTATATGCACATAGTGATGATACATATAAAATTATCATATTATACGATGGAAATGTATCAGCAGGATATTCGATGTCTTTATATAAGTAGTGTGCGCTATTAATATCTATCGTATAATAATCGCAGGTATGGCAGTGTTGAAAATTGGGACGTTATATACATAACAAGCTTTTGAGTGTCGTCTTCTGATACTATGTTATTGGTATGCTGCAGTGATTTTTTTATGGCTGTGTGAAACGTTTTAATAAAAGTTGCATGAGAATATGATTGCGTTATATTTTGCGTAACAGTATCAATATCAGATTGTGTGATAGTGTTTTTTGTGTGCACTAAGTGATCGACAGTACTTATAAGTGCTTCATTTAATGTGAGTATGCTTTGTAGTGTTGCTGATTGACATGTGGTAATAATTTCAATTTGTGCGTCAACAGATAAAAAAGAAAAATCTATATGATCTTGTGAAAATAGAGTATCAATAGATTGTAAGATTTCTACAACGGTATCTTTTTTGAATATATGAGCATGCTTGTTTATTTTTTCTTTATATGCATGATACATTGTCATGATGGTTTCTTTTTTTAATACGGAAAAAGGAATCATAATAGTATCATACCAATGCATATTCCATGATTTGAGAACATGTGTGCTATCTTGTTGCACTGGTACTGTTCGTGCGAGGAGTGGAGCTCCCCAGGTCGCAGCTTCTAAATATGTAAAACCAAAGCCTTCTTGTATGGAACTGCTTACGATAAGATCACTTGCGCGACATATATTTTCAAATGATAGGGGTTGATTATTCTGAAAAAGCTTTTTAGACTGTGCGCCCAATCCAAAAAATCCATTGATGTATTTTTCTTCAAAAAGATGCTGTATAGTGTTAGAGTAGTGCGATTCTTGAGAAGAAACACCAGGAAGTGTGAGATTAAGCATGCATGGAATAGCGCTGTATTTTGCATAGAGCGTGCTTATTAATGCCGCTTCTAAGATATTTTTTCGACGTATGCAACGTACAGGATACGTAAAAAGAGTATAAGTATATTGATGGTTATTGTTCTTATATTGTATTAATGTATTCTTTGTTTCGGTGTTGTGGTGCATGTCATTTGTATCTTGAGGCGTATGTGTTTTAAGTGAAATAATGTTGGGTATGAGTATGCAATCAAGCCCTCCTTCTTGCAGCATTGTGTAATCTGCACGATTAATAACAGCAAATACAGTATGTGAACCACCTCTATATGCATGGTGATGAGGCATTACTTTTTTTAGTTTTTCTAGATTGTCATATCGGGCGCTTTCTGGAAAATCGTGTATGTGTAATATGCAAGGATGATTGATTGAACGAAGATGTTCCATAAGGATTTTTGTAAAAACAACATTTTTTCCCAAGTGATGGTTGTGAATCCACCATATAGAATTTTTGTGTGTGAATGTATTTAAGAAAATTGCTATTTTAGTAGCATGTGACGTGTCGATAGAATCACTGTATTGTAACATTGCTTCAACATGAATATGAATTTTTAAACGAGATAAACGTAGGGAATGAATTGTTTTGGTATTGTCATGAGTGCCACAAATCAATATTATGGTAGATAAATGAGGAAATTCTAATTGTGCGTTATCAAGTGCAACAATCGATCGTAAGAGAGCAGAACATATACCACCTTTTTTGAAATGATAATGCATAATAATTATAGTGGTGACTGTCTCTTTCATGATATATACATAGGTATTGTATTGTATTTTTAATAAAATTAATGTAATATATTAACAATAATATTACGATAATCTATTATAATGCTATATCTATATATGCTATATTTATAATATATAGTATTATTTATAATGGTATTATATAAAAAGTGTATAAATAAATTAAAAGTTTATTTATTAATTTTATTTTTTTGAATAGGAGAAAAAACAATGAAAAAGATTAATTATATTATTATTTTTTTTGCGATACTTATGAGTGTTTATTTTGTTTCTTGTAAAACAACAAAAGAGGTGCAAAAAGCATCTGCAGAAAAAAATACTTCAGCACGCTCAGGTGCTCTTGTTTTAACCGAGCGTTTTATGTTTAATGGACATATAAGAGGAGTGCAAGGGCTTGCGTTTAATCCATCGTCTAATGCTCTGGTATCAGGTGGATGGGACAATCATGTTTTTGTATGGGACCATGAGAAAGGCACACAATTGTTACAAATTATGGATGCACATAGGAGTGACGTTATCTCTCTTGATTATGATCAAAAAGGATCGAGAGTTGTTTCTGCTGGGTTAGATAGAACTGTAAAAATATGGGATGCTTCTAATGGAAAGCTTCTTAAGGTGCTTAGTGGGTTTAAACATAATGTAATTGGTGTTGATGTATATAGTTCAGGATCTCGGGCGCTTGTTGCAGCAGCAGTGCTTACTGGTGAAATCATTATATTAGATTATAATGGAAAAAAAATTGCTCGCTTTTTACATAATTCGTATGCTACCAATGTGGCGTTTAGTCCTAATGGTAAATTTTTGGCATCTACAGGGAATGATAAGGTAGTGCGTCTTTGGAATATAAGCACGAAAAAACAAGTTAAAGTATTTTCAGGGCATACTCGAAAAGTAAATACCGTAGCGTTTAGTCCTGATGGGAAGAGACTTGTATCAGGCGCTTGGGATAATACCGTACGCGTATGGAATATAGCAGATGGTTCAAATGTCTTTACGTTTAAGAAGGCACATACAGATTCTGTAGAACAAGTACAATATTCACCTTCAGGAAAATACATAGTGAGTGGAGCTAGAGATGGATATATTAACATTTTTAATAGTGCAACAGGAAAAAATATTGTAAGTTATTACACAGGAAGCACACGTGTATATAACGTAATCTTTAATAGAGATGCGAGTAAAATTGCAATTAGTGGATACGATCATTCTGTAAGAGTGTATGATATAACTCAATAAAAATAATCGTATTGTTAAAAAAAAGGCAAGAAGTATTTGTTACTTCTTGCCTTTTTTATTTAGTAAAAGATACGATTAATCTTTTATTTCAATAAACTTTGGTTTTGTTACTTCTTTTTTAGGCAACGTAAGAGTCAGTACTCCATATTTTAGCTCTGCACTCATTTTAGAAGAATCTATATCATTGGGAGTATAAATATTAAAATGATATATTCTATTATGATTACAACAAATGGTGTTATCCGTACTTTCGTCCATACATTCAGTATGATTTTTTTGATCATCTTGTTTTTCTGTGTTTTTCGTGTGTATAGAAAGAATAGTATCTCTTAGCTCAATAGATAAGTCGTCTTTCTTAACCCCTGGAACATCAACAGAAATAGTATAAGATGTATCGTTTGTTGCAAATCGTGTTTGCATGTCTTCCCATTTATTACTTGTGTAAAATTGTGATCGAGTGTTTTTTCTCGAACATACTTCTGGGAATATTGAATCAAATAATGAAACTAAATTGTTCATAAAATCCTCCTGTTTGATTTTGTATTGTATAATTCACTTTTATAATGCAATATTGATGCCAAAATTCTATTTTTTGAAAAAAAATAGAAAAAAAGCTTGTAAGTTGTTATGTTATAATAATTTAATTGTTTTTAATATTATCTAAAAAGACATTTGTGAAGATAAGAAAAAAGTATGTAATATTACAATGTATATTTTTTGTACATGTATTGTATAAACATACATAATAGTGTGTAATATTGACACAATTGACTTTTAATTATGTCAATACTGTGTTGTTTTGATTGATTTATATACATTATAAAGACATAATGTGTGATAAAAACTTCATTTTAATGGAAGATAAGAAAGCAATGTATGAAATGCATGTATATTTTATATTAAAAATGATTTAAATCACACATATATATTGTGAGTACAAGCAATTATAAATTAATTATTTCCTTATCATTATCATTTTCTGAATCTTGGAAATATGGTGTAGCATCTTCATGAGTGTTCTCCTTTGTCTTTTTTTGAGGAAAAAAATCAACATGCTCTGCTATTATTTTTATCTCTTGACACGATTTTTCTTCAGCATCCTTCCAGCGTTCTTGTTTGAGTTTTCCTATCACGCGAATACCATTGCCTTTTTTAAGATATTTTGAACAATGTTCAGCGTTATTTCCCCATACATCAATATTAAAAAAAGAAGTTTCTTGCACATTTTGATTGTTTTTTTTGTAGAATCGATTGTTTGCAATACGAAGTGTGCAAAGAGTAGTGTTTGCTTTTTCAATCGGTATTATTTTTGGATCTTGTACAAGATATCCTTCTATTAAGATAGAATTTAGATTGTTCATAATAGCCTCCTTAAGATGAACATACATTTATGTGTTTATATATAGTACAGAGCAATTGATTTTTTTGATTGAAGAGAAAAAACAATATAATATACCTATGAGCAAAAATGTAATACAACTTGTAGTGCGAGATTATGAATGTGATCCGCAGGGGATTGTAAATAATTCGGTATATAATAATTATTTTGAATGTGGAAGAAATGCGATGATTTTTAAAATGGGATATACCTTGCATGATTTATTAGCATTACAACAAACTCCAGTTGTTAGTTCGGCATGTATACAGTATAAAATTTCTTTGCGCAGTGGAAACGTGTGTAAGGTAACTACTCATTTGACTCAAAAAGGTTCATATAGATTGTTATTTCATCAGTCTATTATCAAAATACATGAGTTGCCATATCACAATGATAGCGTGATGGGAGATGATTATACCATGCAAGATAGTGAAGATAAACAAGGCGAAAGCGTTGCAGAGGCAACATTTACTGTGGCTGTTATTTGGAACAAAAAGCCTATACAGATAAAAGATACGGTGTTTACACAGCAATAATATGGCAGCAGGTGTGTTGTTTAACTATTTCCACATCCACAAGAATGACATCCACAAGAATGCTGGTTGTTTTGGGGTGGCGTATTGCTCATAGATTGAATCGTGATAGAAAAATGTAAATTATTTCCTGCAAGGGGATGGTTTGCGTCTACAGTAATGGTATCATCAGATATTTCTGTAATAATTGCCTGCATAGTTTTATTTATAGTTATTGCATTACCTTTTTTTTGAGGCATGTCTTTTGGAAAAGCACTTTTAGGGATAATTTTTACGAGATCTTGATTATACTCGCCATATGCTTCGTATGCGGATATTACAAAATCTTTTTTCTCTCCCTCTCGCATATTTTCTATGTTTTTTTCTAATCCAGGAATTGCATCCCCAGATCCTAGTAAAAATGTGTAGGGTCCACTTGCGTCAGAACTGCCAAGCAATTCACCAGCATCATTCTTAAAAGTGTATAAAATTGTTATATAAGTATTTTCAGGAGTATTATTTTCTTTTATCTTCATAATATTTTATATTATAGCGATAATAATAAATAATTACAGAATATGATATATAAAAAAATCTTAAAAATAATATGTACAGTAAGTATTGTGTTTTTTTTGGGAGGGTGTTTGTCTAATAAAACAGTAGAAATAGCCCCAATAAAAGTAAACACCTATAGATCTCCTCGTTTATCAATTGCTTTCAGCTATCCACTTGGCTGGAATATTTTTGAGATAGAAGGCGCATTGTTTTTTTCAAATAATATCAGTGTATTGACACTGCCAAAAGACCTAAAACAATTGAAGCCAAGCTATTTTGAAGGCGTGATGTATACTGTCGAAGCTTTTAGATTAGAAAGAATTATGGAGGAACAATACGAGATAGTATCGCGTAAAAATCAAGGTGTGATTGGTGATACTACCATTTCTGATTTGAATTCTTTTCCACGCTTAAAAGATATTTCTTCTAAAGCAGAATTTACCACTCTTATGAAAAACTATAGAGAAGAAATAGCATCTACTATTCCCAATGAAATAAGAGTATTTGCGGTTGATTCTAAGACAATGGGATTGTTATATCCATATTATAAAAAATCTCAAAATGATCAAAAGACGCTTGTGTTTCTTAAAGAAGTGTTTTTTCATCTTTTTAGTGATGAGTATGGCGTTGTGGTTACTGTCGATTACAACACAGGAGTAAATAACAGTGATGAGGCGTTGAGTACGAATGATAGCGCTTTGATTTTTAGTCAGTGTTATGAATTTATACGTACGGTTTCTCCTAATACATTTACTCCATCTTTTTCTATAGATACACAGTAACCGAATGTGTGCCCATCGCATAAATATGATGCTACACATTCTTTAAAATATTCTATAATAATGTTACAAATACATTTATTCTGATTATAAATAAGGAGCAAAAATATGTCAAAATCACATCGAGGGAGATCATTGCGCAAAGAAGGATTTTTACGAGGTGTCTGTCCTATTACAGGCAGATCGGGTGTAAAACTTATATATGAGCATAAAAATGATGCTGGTAGCGTTATAAAGATATCTAAAGCCGCACATGCGAAAATTCAAAATGAAAAAAAAATTATTGAACGCGCAAACAAGAAACAAGAAGCAGAGGATGCTGTAAAAGCTGTCTCGTAACATAGAGAATTCTAATAGTAATAAAGGAGTGTAACATGGAACGAGAACATTTGTATATGGCGTTGCAAAATTTAGAAGCAGATATTCTTTATTATAGGGGGCGTCTTTGACGAACAAAAACTTGTTTCTGAAATTGAAGCGCTCCAATTAGCATTACAAGATGAAAATTTTTGGAATGATAGAGAAAACGCTGAATCTGTGCTTTCTACATTAAGTAGAAAAAAACAGTGGTTACATCAATGGCAAAGCATTGAAAAAAACATTCAGGATGCATTAGTTATGTATCAACTTTTAGTAGAAGAAAACAAACAGGATGCTTTTGTAGATCTTGTAAAAGAGTACACTGCTATCGATGGAGCATTTCAGCATTTAAAAATTAAAACATTACTGACAGGAGAGCACGATGCGAAGGGTGCATTTTTTACCATACATACTGGCGCTGGTGGAACAGAATCGTGTGATTGGGTTCAGATGCTTTTGAGGATGTATCTTCGATGGTGTGAAAATAAATCTTTTCAGGTCAAAGAGCTTGACTTACAACAATCTGAAGGTGGAATAAAGTCAGTATCTTTACAAATAGATGGTGAATTTGCGTATGGATATTTAAGCGCGGAATCTGGCGTTCATAGGCTTGTAAGAATTTCTCCCTTTGACAGTAGTGGAAGACGACATACTACTTTTGCGTCTGTACATGCAACTCCTGTGATTGACGATGCTATAGAAATAGATATTAAAACAGAGGATATTCGTGTCGATACATATCGCGCAAGTGGTGCAGGTGGACAACATGTAAATAAGACTGATTCTGCAGTTCGCATCACGCATATTAAAACAGGAATTGTTGTGCAATGTCAAAATGAACGTTCGCAAAGTAAAAATCGAAACACAGCGTTAAAGATGCTCAGCAGCAAGTTGTATCAGCATTATGAAGAACAAAAAAAACGTGAACAGCAAAAGCATGTGTGTGAAAAAAAAGATATTGCCTGGGGAAGTCAAATACGTTCGTATGTTTTTCATCCGTATAATATGGTAAAAGATCATCGCACCAATAGAGAAGTGGGAAATGTACAAGGTGTGATGAATGGTGATATCGATACGTTTATCAATGGATATCTGCAGGAGATGGCGTATTCATGAGATTGCAAAAATTATATACATGTAATATATGCGTTGTGATTTTAGTAATAAGTGCTATGAGCACTCATACTATATATGCTGAAGAAAATAGTATTTTTGAAGTGTGGAAGGTTGCACTTCTTGGTGTTCAAGCTGATAATTTTGACAGCATGAGTAACGATCGCAAAAAGACTGCGTTAACGCTGAGCTCGTTACTTACTGTCCTGATAAAAGAAGTGCAACAACGGCATCTTTCTACTAAAGAACATTATCTTATGAAGAATTATATAAAGCAAATGGCATTATTATCTTTGCAAAACAAACTGGATGATGCAATCATACAAGCAGATATACTTGCGCTTTCTGATGAAAATAAAGAGGTCTGGATTCAACGGAAGGCATCAAAAAAAACGATACAAGCAATAAAAGACGATATACAACAAGTTGAAAAAACAAAAGACACGGATGTTTTTATTAATAATATTTTAGATATTGAATATGTTGAGCAAGATGAATATGACTTTATCTCTTTTACGGATGATCTTGAGGCGGTGGCTCAAAGTCTTAATGTCAATCAATTAATATATTTTACACTCGAGCCATTTACGAATACTGAGTATACGGTTATTTCTCTGTTTTCTTATAATATCATAACAAATCAATCGACTCTCATAGCAAAAACTACAGTAAATCCAAAATATGTTGATGATGTTATAAAGAGTTTTTCACTCGATGTGAAGGGTGCTATTGCAGGCTATCCGAGCGCTGCATTACAAATACGTGCGGTAGCTGTGTCTGAAGATGGGAGTGAAACAGTATTAGAAGACGCATCGATATTTTTAAATGGAGAACTTGCAGGGTTTGGTGAGATTGAATCTAATATTTTACCATCAGGCGTTCAATCTGTTGTGGTGTTATACGCGTCACAACAAAGAACGCTTGTGCTTTCTTTAGAAAATGGAGAAGAGGCAGTGCGCACGGTTATATTTGATGGGACAGTCAAAAACACCGTAACTATTAATAGCGAACCAAAAAATGCGAAAGTATATTTTAATTCAAAATGGATTGGAAATACTCCTCTGGTGTTACCACGCAGAATAGATATGAATCAGTTGCAGATTCGTTCTCCAGGATATGTTCAAGCAAATGTTTTATTTGATATGAAACTTCCTGATTTTGTCACCATTAATCTCGTGCCTAATAGTACAATCCCTTTGAAAGAACGATTAAAACAATCACGAAAGCGCTTTTATACATCGTTTACTATATTTGCATGTTCATTGGTGCTTCCTGTAATATTATATGGGTTTTATCAAAGTGAAAATGCATCGCTTGCTGAGATTAGCAAAAATCCAAGAGTATCTCGCGATGCATTTAATGATACGCTTAAAAAGCGAGATGGGCTCTATTATTCTCAGTGGGGCACGATAGCTTTATCGGGCGGATTGAGTATTTATGCAATAGTAGAATTGTCGAGATACTTAAAAGTGGCAAGTGAATATCATGAGAGGTAATAATGGGATTGTTTGGTAAGATAACTGGATTATTTAGAAGTGAAGAAGTAAAAAAAAATATAGATGATATTGAAGATATTCTATTAGAATCAGGATTGTCTCCCAGCTTGTGTGCAATGGCATTAAAACAACTTGATCAAAAAATGGGAATAACATATGATCAAGAAAAAACTATAGAAGTGCTTAAAACTATTTTGCACCCGTGGACAAAAGAATATGCGCTCCCTCTCCCTACTGAATCGTGTGATGACCCTCTTGTGTATATTTTTGTTGGGGTGAACGGAGTGGGAAAAACAACAAGTATAGCGAAAGTTGCTCATAGATTTATTCATGAACATGCGATATGTAAAAAAGATATTGTGATTGCTGCAGGAGACACATTTCGTGCTGCTGCTACGTTGCAACTTGAGCAGCATGCAAAAAAATTAGGAATACATTGCGTGAGCAAACAGGATGGAGCTGATCCGGCTTCTGTGATTTTTGATGCAATACACTACGCAAAACACAACAAATGCAAATGTGCTTTAGTAGATACGGCTGGTCGGATGAATACACGAAAAGATCTTATGCTGCAGTTGCAAAAAATATATAGAATATCACAAAAGCATGTCGATAAGAAAAACATCATAATACTTATGGTGTTAGATGGTAATAGTGGATTGAATACAGTAAATCAAGTTAAAGATTTTCAATCTGCTGTTGAAATTGATGGTATAATTCTTACAAAATATGAAGGGAGCACGCGTGGTGGTGTTCTTATGAGTATTGCTGAGAGTTGTAACGTTCCATGTGCATTTTTAGGCGTGGGAGAACATCATCATGATTTAGAAGTGTTTAGAAGCGAAAAATATTTATATGAATTTCTTGAAAAAGAGTGAAAATATACATCTCCTTCAAAAAAAAATGATAAGGATTTCATTATGAGATACATACATATGCATAGGTGTTTTATAATTGTGTTTTTTACTATGATGTGTCTCACTCTATCTTTGTATGCTCAGAATGAATCTATCAGTGTGTATACTCAACGATACAGTGAATTACCTAATACAGGAGTGAAATCTAATAGAGTATATGGAAATCCAAATGAGATGGCTTCGTTGATATCATTTTCGAATATTGGTACAAACATATTATATCGAGCGGATGGCACGAGTTATGTTGAAAAAGAATTACATGGGGTGAAAGGTCGTTTGTTTTTGAGAGCAATAGAGGGCTATGGGTTTGCTATATATGACATGCGATTTATGCCATATAGTGTTCCAGATGTAGATATTGATCTTTTTGAACTTGCACAAGGATATGTAGATGGCGTTGCGCTATCAGAATTAGAGATACAGGCATCTAACAATGAAGATGATGCTATGAGCATAGAGAATAACAGCGATAGTAAAAAAGAATCATTAGAACAAGACAGTTCTGATGTATCAAGTGAAGAAAAAGATTCTCAACATATTTTATCAGAGGATTCAAAGCGCATTATTCCAACGGTTTCGTACAATGATAAAGAATATATTGTTCCAGAAAGATACTATGAAGATAAAAGCTTTTCTCTATTTGTAGATATTATCTTATTTGATAAGACAAAAAAAACACTGCTCGTACGGTATAAGGATGAAATAAAGGTATATACAGAAACATATAAATATACAACAAAAGGAGCATTGCGTACGTTATTTCGTAAGTATGAAAATGGAGTTATTGATAGATTTGTATACTATTTTGTTCGTGGGGGATTAAAAGAGGTGTTCCATGAGGAGCCGGACACATCTTCGTACAGACAAAGTTATGCTCAGAATGGAGATTTAGAGCAACGAGAAGAATTTAATGCAAATAAAGAACTTATGTATAGTATAAAAAACATATTTGATGATCAAGGACGAATTACACGCAAAGAAATAATAAATTTTCGAGAAAATATAAAAGAAGTTATTTCGTATACAAATGAGAAAAAAAATAAAGTAGTACGATCTACAATCTACAAAAAAGGCACTAAGGTAGTAGAAACATTGTTAGAAACAGTGGTGTATTCATATGATGATGACTTAAAGTTGACATTTATAAATTCTATGGATATTTTGAATGAAAAAACATCGAGAAATATCTTTGACAGTAAAGGTGTTATCATCAAAACGCAAGAAATTGTTAATGATGTTATACTATTAGAAAGAGCGTTTTTTCCAGAGAAAAAAAGAATAGAAACATTATTTGCAGATGGAATTCCTGTTCTACGTATATATTATACGGGCGAGTATAAAGAAAAAGAAGAAGTTTTAAAAGATGGTTTTGTAATTGAAACAAGACAAAATTGACATGTGGCTTATCTTTTTAATAAAAAATTCATTATTTACATTACGACGTAAAAACACATCTGTTTTTATAGCAACCTTTGGTATTGCTATTGGCGTCATGAGTCTTGTTTCTGTTGTTGGTATTATGAATGGAATGCAATCGTTGCTTATTGACTCTCTTATTACAGTAGAATCGTATGATTATAAAGGCACTGCTCCCGTGCCATTATATAAAGACGAAGTCATGCCTATCAAAAACAAACTGAGTCGTATAAACACTATAAAAAATGTTGTTCCTTTTATCGATGAATTTACTATTGTACAAACATATAATAACACTAACGCAGAACGTAACACAGTGCTGCAGATAAGAGCGATTGAGAAGCAATCGATGCAGGATGATGCACTGTTTCTTGAAGCGCTTAATATTACTAACACTGAAGTGTTTTCAGAAAAATACAGTATTATTGTAGGAGCATATTTTGCTATGCAAAAAGGTCTGAGGCAGGGGGATCGAATTAGCATTATATTTCCAGGTGAAGGTGCTGGGTTTATTCCTATCAAGCAAGATTTTGTGATTGCTGATTTTTTTTATACGGGATTGCATTATGAAGAGAGCTGGGGCTTTATTGCTCTCAATGATTATTTTGATCTTGTTCAATCAAAAAGTAACAACATACTTCCCATTTCTCATGTACAGTATGGGATACGCACGGCACACACATCAACAGGTATTTTACATACTATAAGAGGTAATTGGTTGCAAGAAGCTCAGAAAGTGCTTGCGAATATCAGATCGTGGAAAGAGAATAACAGCGCATTTTATTTTGCACTGAAGACAGAAAAAGTTATTTTGGCAATTTTGACGGCTGTAATATTTGGAGTTATTATGTTGCATTTTAGATTTGCGATGCGCAAACGTATATATGGCAAGCAGAATGACATTGTGTTGCTGAGAACTATGGGTGTGTCGCCGAGAAACATCCAACAATGGTTTTTAGGTGAGACAATTGTTGTGGGAGGTATCGGCACAGGTGTTGGACTGATACTGGGGCTTTGTATCATTCATTATTATGGGATGATACTTTCTTTCATTGCTTACATATTTCAATTTCCATTGAGCATTTCTGTGTTTAATAGAGGCGTAATACGTTTTGAAGAGGTAGTAATAATACTTTTTTTTGTGTGGACAATGATTCTTTTTACGCTGCGTACTACACTACGATATGTGGCGTATATGACACCGATGAAAATTATTACATATGGCGGTACAGTATGATAAACAAAACATTATCAATTTTTACAGAGAATATTTGTAAGTCGTATGGACAAGGTGATGCTGTTATTCATGTATTAAAAAATATATCATTATCTATATCAAAAGGCTCAACGGTTGTTGTTACGGGCGAAAGTGGCAGTGGTAAAACTACCTTGTTAAGTGTTATCTCTGGATTAGATGATATAGACAGCGGAAATATAATTGTGAGCGATTGTAATATATCTCGATCAACAGAAAGAGAGAAAGCATTGTTTCGGCTTAAAAACATTGGCTTTGTATTTCAGCATCATTATTTACTTGAAGATTTTACCGCATTAGGAAATGTCATGTTGCCCCTTGAAATATTAGGATACAAGAAAAAAGCGTCCATAATAAGAGCGTCGGATATTCTTTCAAAAATAGGATTGCTTGAGAGAAAGAATCATTATCCTTCACAATTATCGGGTGGTGAGTGTCAGCGTATTGCAATAGCGCGCGCATTGGTACACAATCCTCAAGTGTTATTTGTGGATGAACCTACCGGCGCACTTGATTTGAAAAATTCAGAAATAATACGGACGCTGCTTTGTAATTTGGTAAAAGAATATAACTGTACATTATTTATAGCGACCCACGATTATAATTTCATCACTATGGCAGATATTCATTATCATATTCAAAACGGGGTGTTAGATAATGGTAGAGTGTAAGTCGAGGTTTTTTTGAGATATTCTTTTTTTTCGTGTATATGGAATAGTAAGCATTCGTTTCGATTTTTACAGATTAGTATTATGACGATAGCATTGATTCCACTTGTATTAGTACAGCATGTTACTAATAGTATTATAGAAGGGATTGCGCTTAAAGTGATTGAAACGGATAGTGCGCACATGCAGATTCTTTATGCAGCAGATGCAAACGGTACTACGAGAGGAAAAAAAAATCGACTTGATGGAGAGAATATGCTTGAAATCATGAAAAACACAAAGGGATATCCTATACGATCTTTTTATCATGAGGTGCGAGGCGGAGGTATTTTGCGAAAAGAAGACCGAAAGACGGGTATAAGCATAAGAGGTCTTGATGCAAAGATGATACGTGATGAAAGCTTTTTGTCTCACATCAATGTACTAGAAGGAGAATTAGCATTTACATCGAGTAAGGATATGCTTTTAGGAAAATCAGTTGCTACAGAGCTCAATGCATCTGTTGGTGATAGAGTATTACTTCTTACAGTACATTCGGAAAACACCAATGCCTTACCAAAAATATCGTCTGGGATAGTGAGGGGTATATTTTCAACAGGATACGAAGAGCTGGATAGAGTGTGGGTGTTTGTTCCTCTTGAGAGAGCTACAAATATTCTTGCAGCAACCGATCAACAGTGGATGACATCGATAAAAATTGACGATCCTTTTATTCTTCCAAATCTAATTATTCAGCGAAGTAATGCAGAAAATAAATACGGCATGCAAATACTTGAGGATTTTCGTGATGCATTTTTTGCTGTTGGACGGGTGTTTTCATGGCACGAAAAAAATAGAGAGCAGTATCAACTGCTTGTAGATACACGTATTTTGCTCAATTTTGTTATGTTTATAGCTGTTGTGCTTGCTGCTGTTACGCTTTCTTCTACCATGGGCATGAGAGTAATAGAATTAGAAAGAGATATTGCAGTAATAAAATCGATTGGTGCTGATCCTAAAAAATTAGAAGGACAGCTTTTTTTGCAAGGGTTGTATTATGGCAGTGTGAGTGCATGTATAAGTATTGTGATCGGTGTTGGATTAGCGTATTCGATGAATACAATTGTAAAAATATTAGATTATTGTATTAATATCATTCGAAAATATAGCGGATTAACAGAGACAGTATCTGTGTTTAATCCTCAGTATTATCTGCAAGATAGTACATTTCGTATAAATGTGTCTGGTATTTTATTTGTGATTGTGCTCTCAGTATCTCTTTCTGTTATTTCGGCATATATTCCCGCAAGACGCTTGAGACGAATTTCACCCTTAAAAATAATACGTCAGTATTAATTATTATATTCCATTATTATTCGTAGTCCATCTAAGGTATGATGCGCATCAACAACATCAAACATGTCATAGTGATGAGCAATAATATCTACGGCACCGCCAGTTGCAAATGTTTTGATGGGGATATGTAATTCTTCTTTTATGTTTTGAATAATTCCTTTTACAAGGTACATGTATCCTAAAGAGAGGCCACCATTAATTGCATCGTGGGTATTCATACCCAATGCTGTCTGAGGAATAGACAATGTAATAGGATGCAATAGTTCGGCGTTGTTTACGAGCGCGGATAATGCCGAATATATTCCAGGGGCAATGCTTACACCCCGTATTGTACCATTTGCGAGTACTGTAGTAAATGTCAATGCAGTGCCAAAATCAACGGTGATACTTGCACTGTCAGGACTTTTGCTGTGTGCTGATATGGCGTTTGCAATAAGATCATCCCCTATTTCTGAAGTGGTATATGTAATGGGAAGTGACATAGTGTGCTTGGTAAAGTGGAGTACGTTTTTTGATGAAAACAAAGACTGCAGCGCCATAATGACAATATGAGTTGCTCTGGGCACAACGGATCCTACTATTATTTTTGTGGATGCTGTTATATATTGTTGAGGAATTGTCTGATAAAAAACATCGTAATATTCATCAGTGGTTGTCGCGGAATCAGTGCGTATTTTATACATTTTTTTCCACTGATTATGCTCGTATGCTGCCATACTAATATGGGTGTTTCCGATATTGATAGCAAATAACATCTCTTATTTTATTATTATATACATAATTATATAAGTAGTATATAATTTAGATAGTAGAGGGGAAATATGTTAAATAAAATACAGATATCCGATATTCATTATCATATAAGCGATTCCACAAAAAAATTTATAGAAGATAAGCTTTCTAAGCTTGATTATTTAGCTGGTTATATTGCTGATGGAACATTGAGAGTTATTCATGAAAAGAAATTTTTCAGAGTGGAAATTGATTTGCATTTTAATCATGGCGTAAGAATTCACTTGCACGAAGATAATGATATGCTGTATCCTGCAATAGAAAAATTGATGGATGTATTGAAGCTCCGTGCAGAAGAAGAAAAAAAGAAATTGAAAGATTATCATAATCATCATAACCATAGTACTCATCATAAAGAAAACAATGGTGATGTATAAATACTTATAGTATTACAAAGAGATTTTTATTATTGTGCTGCAAGATGATATAAAAGCATATGTACAATATGTTGAGAAGTGGCGAAATACTTTTAATCTTGTAGGCCCTAATGAGGATTTGCAAGAGCATATGTATGATTGTCTTGCACCATTGGATATATTTATAGATTATTTTTCACAGGGGGCATCTTCTTTAATATCTTGTGTAGATTTAGGAACTGGTGCGGGTATGCCTGGAATACCACTTGCACTTGCATTATGTGAGCGTGCAATATCGTGCAAATGGTTTTTGCTTGAACGCACACAGAAGAAAGCACGATTTGTGCAAAATGCTTGTGATATGCTTTTGGTATCTTCGTCGTATAGAGCATCGTTATCGTTTACGGTTATTAATGAAGATCTTCAACAATGGAAGCCACTTGAGTCCATTCAATTTGTTACTGCACGAGCATTTAAACCACTCAATAGGAAAATACTTTCTCAAATAAAAAGAATTGCTCCATCTTCCACAATGCTATTCTATAAAGGAAAAATGGCAGTGATACAAGAAGAGCTTGCTCATGTAGGGTCGATGATAGATATACGCGCAATTATTCCATTGTCTCATCCTCAAAAAAAAGAACGTCATATTTTAGTAGCACAATTTTTATAAAAAATGCAAAGGAAATCATCGTATTACACTACCATAGTTCTTGTTGGAACGAAGCATTCCGGAAAGACAACGATAGGCAAAATACTTGCTCAAAATATTGGATGGTCTTTTGTTGACTCAGATGATGGTATTCTTGAAAGATACAATCGTGATGCAAAAAATGATATAAAACACAGCACTATACGATCTCTTTATAGAGCCATTGGAGAGAAAGAATTTAGAGCTCGTGAAGTTTTTGAGATACAAGACAGACAGTATTCATGTGTGCTTGCTACGGGTGGTGGCATCGCAGATTCTGATGCGATATGGCAGTTTTTGCATAGATCATATATTATTGCGCTTTTAGTTGATTATAAAGAGGCATGGAGAAGGATCGTTACACATAATGCTCATATGCCCCCTTCATTTCTGGAAGACTTTAAACATCCCTTTGAAGCATTTCGACGCATTTCTAAAAGACGCAATCAGATATATTGTGCTTATGCGGATCTTGTATGTAACACCTCTCAAAGAGATGCATCCGACATTGCAAAAGAATGTATGCAATCAATTGGGGATATATTATAATACATATGTATGCATTGTCATAACCATCATAAAAACAACAATATTGTAATTGCTATCATACTCAATGTTCTTTTTACCATTGTAGAATTTATAGGTGGAATATTGACCAACAGCCTTGTTATTTTATCTGATGCATTGCATGATTTAGGGGATAGCATCATGTTGATTGCTGCATTAGTGCTCGAAAAACAATCATATAAATCTCCGGATAAAAAACGCACATTTGGGTATCGAAGGCTGTCTCTTTTTTCTGCGCTTATTACGGGCGTAACATTGCTTAGTGGTTCTATTGTGATTATGATATATGCTATTCCGCGCATCATGCATCCTGAACCAGTACATGTGAATGGCATGATACTTATTGCTCTATTTGGAGTGCTTGTAAATGGGATAGGTGCGCTAAAACTAAGTCGAGGTGCGAGTATGAACGAGAAGGTGCTTACATGGCATCTTTTTGAGGATATACTCGGTTGGGTAGTCGTGCTGATTGGAAGTATAGTAATGAAGTTTGGAGGACCTTATATTATTGATCCTATTCTTACTATAGGGTATACGTTGTTTATTTTATGGGGTGTAGTAAAAAATTTGAAAGAAGTCATCAATATATTTATGCAAGGCATTCCAAAACATATATCGTTGTCACATATTAAAAACACTATTATCAACATTAAAGGCGTGTTAGATGTACATCATATGCATGTATGGTCATTAGATGGAGAAACAGATATATTTACTGGACATATAGTAGTAAATGATGCCATGGTGAGCAAGCTTGATACCATAAGAGAGGCTATAAAAAACATACTTATAGAGAGTCATGTTGAACATTCGACGATAGAGTTTGAGACACAACAGTATTGTTCTGATGCAGAGTGTCATTATCATCATGCTGATGAAAAACAAAGTCATACTCACATACATCATTAGACTGCTTTTTGAGAGTTGACATATCTTGATAGTGTAGGTATTATACAATAAAAGGTATCAATTGAATAAAAGAACGATAATATAGCAGTAATGTGAAAAGTAGTTCTCATATCTCTTGTTTTTTCTAAAATTATGCATACTGTATCAAATTTTAATATTCTTGTAATAAATTGTGGGAGCTCGTCTCTTAAATATGAATTATTTATCTTTCCAGAAGAGAAAAGTGTATGTAAAGGAGTTGTAGAAAAAATAGGAAATGAAGCGTCTTTGATTTCTTATGAAAACACATCAACACACAATTCCATTAACAAAACGGCGCACGTTAAAAATCATGTAGATGCATTTCATATAATTATGGAAATGCTTACGGATACCGCTACGGGTGTGATCGATACGCTGACTGATATTAATGCTGTAGGGCATAGAGTTGTACACGGTGGAGAGCTGTATTCAGGGTCGGTAGTTATTAACGACCATGTTATTGCAGCAATAGAAAAACTATCACCATTTGCGCCGCTTCATAATCCAGCAAATATTAATGGAATAAAAGTTGCACAAAGTTTCTTTTCGCATTGTGATCATGTTGCTGTGTTTGACACTGCATTTCATCAAACGATGCCACGACACGCATTTATGTATGCACTGCCGTATGATGTATATAAAGAGCATGGTATACGACGCTATGGATTTCATGGGACATCACATTTTTATGTGAGTAGAGAAGCAGCACGAAGACTGGGAAAAAAACCAGAAGAAGTCAATCTTATTACGTGTCATCTTGGTAATGGATGTTCGATCGCCGCAATAGAAAAAGGAAGATCTATAGATACGACGATGGGATTTACTCCGCTTGAGGGATTGATGATGGGCACACGCTGCGGAAGCATCGACCCTGCTATATTAGTGTTTTTAGAATCAAAAGGTATTAGCGGCGATGAGATAGATTCAATTATGAATAAACGAAGTGGACTGCTTGGTATATCAGGAGTGTCTAATGACATGCGAGATATCCATGAAGCGGCTAATAATCGTAGTGAAAGAGCTGAGCTTGCATTAGAAATGTTTGCGTGTTCTGTCCAAAAATATATAGGAGCATATGCGGCACTCTTAAAAACGGTTGACATGCTTGTATTTACTGCTGGAGTTGGACAACATGATCCTGAAATGAGAGAGAGAATATGTATACCGCTTGCTAATATTGGGATGCAATTTGACCCAGTAAAGAATAATCAGGTAGCAAAAAAAGAAGGCGTTATCTCTGCAGATTATTCAAATGTTGTCATTTCAGTTATACCGACTCGAGAAGAATTACAAATTGCTCGAGATTCATATGAATTAATCTATCGGAAATAGAAAATGTTTTTTCTATATGAATTATTAGAATACTTATCGTGTCCACGACGTGCATATCATCTTCATTTTGATGGATGTACTTCAGTACAAATGGCAGCAACTATACGAGAGCATCTACGAGTAATGCTTGCTTTTTCTGCAAGTAAAATATCACACGACGCAGAGCGTATAAACACTCAGGATATTAACGCTGCAATAGAGCAAAGTACTTCTATTTTACAGTCACAACACGATCAACAAAACACCGCTGATACGGCATGCAATAAGACTATTCACAAGCTGAGTGGTGGGTTGCTATGTATAGATGATATATTTGTAGTGCACCTTCCATTATGTATTCGTACTCTCAAAGGGTGGGTGTTTCATTTTCCCGTTGCATCGAGTGGTATGCGTCGAGAACACAAAATGCATGCAGCGCTTGTGTGGCATGCATGCGTATTGCATAACATACCAATTGCAAAGATTATAATGCAATTTGCAAATAAAGCATCATATGTTTATACAGAACAATCTAAGCAAAAAGGATATGAATCTATCGCATGGAAAGAGTCAGATGTTACTGTCAAAATAGAAAAATATATGGAGGATGCTACTCATACCATACAACTTTTTTTAAATCATATTACATGTACAGAGAGCGCTGACATAACCACATGGTCTTTATGTAAGAAACATTATTGTGAAGTGTGTGAAAGCATGCATCAGCAAGAGATAGATGATGTGCGAACACTGAGACGATCGAAAGTACTTATAGAGGATTTTCTTGCGCAGGGCATTACAAAAATCACAGAGATACCTCCAACGATTGAAGCAATTGAAACAGTGCAGAGACAGATAGAAGCGGTCACAGAAAATAAGTTGTTTTTCTCAAAGCACGAGGTAAGTAGCTTTTTGGAAAAAGCATCATATCCCCGATATTATTTAGATTTTGAAGCATTTACAGCGGTGCTTCCCTTGTTAAAGCATTCACAGGCTGGAGAGCTTGTTCCATTTTTGTTTTCTTTGCAATGGCAAGATTCGCCTCATGATGTTATTCATACCAAGTTATGGGCGATGCCTCCTGGTACGGACAAGCGTGTTGTAATGTGGAGAGAGCTTGTTACCATGTTACAAAATGCGCATTCTATTATTGTGTATGACAGTCGATTTGAACGAGATGTTCTCAAGGAAATAGCGGAGATTGCAGGTGAGCTCAATAAAGTATCTGCTATTCTTATGAAAATTGTTGATTTACAGGAAGTGTTTTTTAATCTTTATGTATATCATCCTATGCAAAAAGGAAAAATTTCTTTGAAAACATTAGCATCAATATTTTTGCAGAATGATTATAGCAGCTGTAAGGTACAAACTGGCCTTGCAGCAAATTATTATTATACAAAAATGATAGACGATGCGCGTAAGACATTTGACGAGGGACAATTAGATGGGTATCTTAACGCATTGTATGCGATTCTTACAAAATATGACACAAAAGAAAATATTGTATTGCAGGATATTGCATTGTATTGTAAATATGATACGCAAGTAATGATTCAGTTAATGGCGATTTTAGAAAAAAAAGCATTCACATTATAAATGTGTATTGCAGACTAAAAAAGAGATATGAGAGTTTTTTATATATCTACTACAATAGATATTGTATATAAATAGGTATAGCTATGGAAAAAACATATAATTTTAATGATTTTGAAGAAAAAATATATACATTGTGGCTTGAAAGTGGAGTCTTTTCTCCTGAGTATTTTCAAGACACAATGAGAGACAAACCTCCTTTTGTGGTAGTTATTCCTCCACCCAATGTTACAGGAGTGTTGCATATGGGACATGGACTTGATAATACCATACAAGATACACTTGTTCGATATAAGCGAATGTGTGGACATCCTACGGTATGGGTGCCCGGATGTGATCACGCTGGTATTGCTACGCAACAAGTCATGGAACGCGTTCTTGTAAAAGAAGGAACGAATAAAAATGAGTTGGGACGTGAAAAATTCTTAGCGCGCACAACAGCATTAGCATATGAGCATAAAGAAACAATCACTCAACAGCTTCGTCGGCTGGGAGCATCCTGTGATTGGACTCGAGAGCGTTTTACTCTTGATGAAGGCTTGTCCAAAGCGGTACGAGATGTTTTTGTCACATTGTATGAACGAAAGTTACTATATAGAGGCGATTATCTTGTAAATTGGTCAGTGGGTGCAGAAACAGCAATCAGTGATGATGAGGTAGAATACAAAGAAGTAAAAGGGACGCTGTATCATATACAATATAATTTTGCAGATACTACAGTGTGTGCCAAAGACAACATAAATGGTATTATTGTTGCTACAACACGGCCAGAGACAATGCTGGGAGATGTTGCTGTAGCAGTGAATCCAAACGATACGCGATATGCGCATCTTATAGGAAAGCATCTTATACTTCCGCTTTCTGATAGAACAATTCCCATTATAGCAGATGACTATGTTGATGCTGACTTTGGGTCCGGTGCGGTCAAAATAACACCTGCACATGATGTCAATGACTATAAAATAGGCATGCGACATAATTTGCAGCCTATAAACATCCTCAATAAAAATGGAACGCTTAACAATAATGTGCTTGCAGAATATAGAGGGTTGGATATTGCAGAAGCGCGCAAAAAAATTGTACAGGCACTTATGGAGCAAGGACATCTTATTAAAACAGAAGAACACATGCATAAAGTAGGCCATTGTTATAGAACGGGTACGATAGTAGAACCGATGATTTCAACACAGTGGTTTGTTAAAATGGAAGGAATGGCTCAAAAAGCCCTTGCAGCATGGAAAGAAAATCGCGTGAGATTTTATCCCAAACGATGGGAAAATACTTTTATACATTGGCTTTCTAATATAAAAGATTGGTGTATTTCGCGACAGCTATGGTGGGGTCATAGAATACCAGTATGGTATGACGATGCTACGGGCGATGTGATTGTGTCTCGAGACTTGCCTCCAAATAGCGCATCACTGCGTCAAGAAACAGATGTACTTGACACATGGTTTTCATCGTGGTTGTGGCCATTTAGCGTGTTTCATTGGCCAGATACCACCGATGATTTGAAGGCGTTTTATCCAACGAGCACATTGGTTACGGGATATGATATTATATTTTTTTGGGTGTCTCGTATGATAATGGCTGGTCTTGAATTTACAGATACCGTGCCATTTAAAGATATTTATATACATGGTCTTGTGAGAGATGACAAAGGTCGCAAGATGAGCAAGTCTCTTGGAAATGGTATTGATCCCATTGATATTATAAATAAATACGGAGCCGATGCATTGCGATTTACATTAACGTTTTTATGTAAATTAGGAACCGATGTATTGCTCAATGAAGAACATTTTCAATTAGGAAGTAAATTTGCAAATAAAATATGGAATGCATCACGATTTTTATTGCTTAATATTGCAGAAATAGACTGCTCTCATGTAAAAATCGAAAGTAGTATGTTTACATTAACAGATAAATGGATGCTTTCGCGGCTCAATAGTGCTATACAAAACATCGATGATGCAATGAATACATACCGATTAGATGAAGCTTCAAAAATAGCATATGAATATTTTTGGGGGGATTTTTGTGACTGGTACGTAGAGGCATCAAAAGTATCTTTGAATAATGGATCACTATCAGAAAAACAAAGGGCAGCAGCAATGCTTTTTTATATATTAGAGCAAAATGTGAAAATGCTACATCCATTTTTACCGTTTTTGACAGAAGAAATATATAGAAACATGCATACAATGTATGATGGCAATCATCCGAGCACAGAGAAAAACACGAGACTATTGGCTGCACAAAAATATCCTGAGTACATATTATGTCGAGAATATAAGCAAGAAGCAAAATTGTTTCAAATACTGCAGCAAATTGTTACGGAGATACGTACATTACGAAGTGAATTTACTATTTCTCCTAAAGTAAAAATACAATGTGTGATACAAGCATGGACCGAAGAGCTTGCAATATATTTCCAACAGCAAAAACAGCTCATATCAGCGTTGATACATGCAGATGTGTGTGAAATTATCACCGTAAATGATGATCATCCATCTCATGATGATAGTTATAATGATAGTATTGGAGTGGAAGGAAACGGATGTGCTGCGTTTGTTGATATTAAACCGCTTATAGATATTGCAAAAGAGCGTGAACGACTTGCAAAAAGGCTTGCAAAAGAAGAAAAGCAACGAGATATACTTGAAGCACAATTACATAATAAAAATATTTTGAAAAATGCACAGCCAGAATATATAGAAAATATGAAAAAACAACGAGGAGAAGTGCTGGATCGCATACAAAAAATATGTTTTTTTTGCTAAAAAGCTTGCGTAAATATATATAAATTGTTATACAATTACATTGTTTAGAGATCATTATGTTCATTTATATAGAGTAAATCTTAATATATATTTAGATATTTTAATTAAAATTTACTATTGTATAATAATGTTTTTTGGCTATAATGATATTTATGTCATATATGACGTAGAGGAATAGCATGTATTATTTTATTAAAAGAGTAAAAATCATTTTTCTCATTTTTGGATGTTCGATTTTATTATTTTCGTGTCCCGAATCTTTTGAATTTCCTACATTAAATGATGTAATAGAAAAAAAAGTCAGTCAACGTAATAGATTGAACGCGCAAGCAGTTAATTATAAATACAACGATAAAGTAGAAATTATATGGAATAATATTCCTGATGCAAAATTTTACTATATATATTTATTAAAACGACGTACAGAAAAGATTGACGAAACAAGAGAGCCAGATGCATTTGTAAATGCTCCAATAACGAACTGTACTATTACAGTGAATGAAAATGATTTTGTAAGACATTTCATAGTAGTAGCATATGATGCTAATAAAGAAAAAATAATACAATCAGATATTATTGAAGGCAAGGTAATACAAACACCTTCTTTAGAAGTATTAGATTCTTATTTTCATAAGTTTGTATTTCAATGGGGTGCTATTGAAGGTGCTGCTAAATATAGTATTTTACGTCGAAATAAACAGGAAGATGACGCAAAATTTGTGGAAATAGCAGAAATTTCTAATGAAGATACATGGTACAGGCAAGGTTCTCTATTTAAATATGAGGATACGAAGGACATAGCACCTAATAAAACATATGACTATAAAATAGTTGCGCATTCGTTGCATGGTAATGATGAACAGTTAGAGTTAGGAAGCGCTGAAAATGTACAATATTTTACTACTATTGCACAAAATGCCCCCAATAAACCAGAGGGATTTACTATAGAAAAGTATAAGTATTCTGATAAGATTGTTTTACGTTGGGATAAGCCACTTATTAGTAACGGAGAAGCAGCGGAAAATGTTGATAAAGATGCATTGCTTCCCGTAAGTTACCGAATTGTGAGAAGGGATGTAAAAGAGAGTAAAAAAAGCTTTACTTCATTTGATTTCATAGATGAAATAGAATGCAAAGCGAATTCTTGTGAGTATGAAGATTCTAATATAGATCTCAATACACTCTATGAATATAGAGTTATTGCCATAAATGAGGCTAAACAATTGGGGATGGAAACAGAAAGTAAAGAGGGAGCAGCCATTCCAGTTCCTACAATAGAAAGTATTACTAAAACTTTTAATGAAGATAATAATCCGATAGTGCGAATAACATGGGAGGAACATCCCGATCCCGATCGTTATTCCGATTTTACTGGCACAATGGAAATATGGAAAAAAATTAAAGGTACTGCTGATAGTAATTTTCAAAAAATAACAGGTGACGTTTCTGGACTTTTTTATGATGAACAGACTTCATCTATTATAGATGCTCGTTATCAATATAAAATTCGTTATTCTTTACCTAATTCTCTAGTAAAAGGAAAATATTCTGAAGAATTTTCATATGATTATGATCCAGCAGCTGGAGATAAAACATCAGGATTTACTGTAAGTAAAATATCAGGATTTTCAATAGACAATAGTTTTTCCGATAAAATGTTATTGTCATGGAATAGCATAGATGGGGTTGATGATTCTGCATATACAATTGAAGAATTGAAAGATGAAAAAACCGGGTCATTCACATTGTTGATTCCTGATAAGGTATCTACGAATGAAAATCGTAAAAGTGCTTTTGTATCATTTGAAAATGAAAAGAATATTTCAAGGTGTTTTAGAATATCAGCAGAGAAAGGTGTGAAAAGTTCATTAAAATGTGGAAAACTTTTTGTTTTTCCACCAAATACTATCAACGTTTCAAAGCACGAATCTTCTACTACGCTGGATGTTACATGGGACACTATTGAAGGCGTAGAAAAATATGTAGTACAGTATGAGTACATAGCTGATGATGATGATGTTTTATATAATCGAAAAACAACAACATCAGAGGAATATTTTCCTCAAACGGGAACAACAATGCAAAAAGTCCACTATGATTTCTCAGCTCGTGTTGATGATAAATATAGGGGAGCACCAATAACGGTAACAGTTACTGCGTATAGTCAGAATAAAAGTAATGAGGGTAAAGATGTAACAGCGTCTGCTACAGGATCAGGAGCTCTTTTTGGATCTTATAATATAGGCACTCAGGCAACTCGTAGTAATCTCGCCGACATTACAATTACTTGGAATCCTATAGTAGGAGCTGATAAATATGTTATTGAACGAAAGATCAAAGGGAGCGGTAAGCCAGCAAGTGTAATTAAAGAAATAGGATCTTCTAATATTCAAATCAATAATCAAGATAAAATTGAGTATAGAGACACTACGATTGATACAGAAACATATACAGTGTATCAATATGCTGTCATTCCTCAAAAGAGTGATGGTTTAGATTTCACAGGATTGGACTATGTTGAAGGATCAATACTTGTCTCTCCTAGTGGTGTAAGAGCTTCTCGGTTTTTATCAGATCGAATAACACTTACATGGGATGCAGTTGCAGAAGCAAATGCATATGCCATATATTATGCAGATGGAGATTCTAATAATTTTAGCAGGCTTCAAGAAATAGATGCATCATCTTATTTAAGAAGTTATAGTTTTGATGATGAAAGTATACTAAAATCTCCAACAGTGAGACGAAAATATAAGATTACTAGTATAGCGAATCCCTCAAGGGGAGCATCTATTGAGAGTAAGAAAAGCACCTCTTTTGTAGTTGGAAGTATATTGCAACGAGTAGAAAATGTGAATGCTACCGATAGGTCTCAAGGATTAACAAGTCGCTCAAACTCCATTGAGTGGAGTGGCGAGCATCTTTATGTTGTTGATACTCGTATTAAAGGGGACAATGCAAATGTAATTGATAATTCTTTTAACGCATCTTATTGGAAAAATCATTCTCCAACAGGGATAGCAAAGGATAGAAATGTTAAAGAAAAAAAATATTTTGAAGATTCTCATAAGGCATTTGCGACTAAAATAACATGGGATAAGGTCGAAGGTGCGAATGGATATTATATATATAGGTTAGATTTTAATGAAAAGGTGAATTTTTGGAACAAAATAGCTGAAATCGATACAAGTGATAAGCAGCCTGAAGAAGAGAGAGTGTTTTATGATGCAAGAGCAATGATACTCCGTGAATATAGAGCGGCATATTGGGTTGTTGCAGTTTTTCAGGATGCTCGAGGCTATTATCATAAAGATTATTCTTTTTCACAATCTGGTGGTGCTAATAATCATAGCGATATAACACTTACACCTTTTAACATCAATACTCAGGAAAAAGTTATAAGCAAGCTTATTGATCAACCTAATATTGATGTAGGTGATAGACAAATTAGTAGTTTAGAATATCTTAATTGGGCTATGTATTCAATAGGAGCTGTAGTATATAAACTCAATAAAAATTATGATAGTATGCTATCAAATTCATATTTAGAATGGTATGGATTGGGAGGCAAAGACTCCTTTCTGGGAACAGTAGTGGTAGGGCTTAATAATTATGCTCTTGGTAGCTTGCAAGATGGTTCATATACTCCTAATATACATAAAGATATGATTATCAACATGCCTATTAAGACAAATGTGTCTGTCGGTGTGTTTTTGACGAGAGTTTCTCGGAGTTCATTGCTTAATCTTATTGGAAAAAGTAGTGCCTGGTCTGATATGCCGAAGTTTTATGGCCATACAGGCGGTGAGCAAGATAAAGAAGATTTGAGAAAAAATTATCCTATAACAATACAATCACCCTATGGGGAAGGTGTTTTGGAGATAGATGAGAATATCAAGTATGATTTTACGCAGGGTTCAGTATATGTAAAATGGCCTATGAGATTTGGATCTGATAGGATAGAAGCATCGCCACTTATGAATGAAAAGATGGCATTTAATAAATATGCAAGAGCTGGCGATATATTTCGTCCAAAAGCAGCAGCATCGTTTCATGATGACTATAATACGGTAGTGAGTAACATTTACAGCTCATATTATACGCCTTCCTCTTTGGAGCGTTCTCAAAATAATGAAGTTGTTATAAAAAGATATTAGGGTATAAACATGGATGTTTTTCAGAACAAAAAGTATAATATGATGTTTGCTAAAAAAACATGTAAATTTTTGAGAAATAGCAGGCAGTTGTTACTCATTGTAATAGGTATGTGTTTTATTTCTTATATAATGCATGCGCAGGTGAATACTGCAGATAGTGTAGATGACGATGCACAACAATATGAAACATTTTCGCAAAGTGAAGATGATACCGTATATGAAGAACAATCTGAGGAACAATCTGAAGAACAAGAAGAGACGCAGCGGAAAAATGATGTAGGATTGTATCTTGCGGGGGATCTTGTAGATTATGTGTTTGCATTTTTTGAAGAAGATGGCATTCATATTCCTTTTAATGTTTTAGTAGGATATCAATTTCTGAATAATATGTTTCTATACACACAGTTTAAACATGCGATTTCCTCTTCGGGGGGGTATTTATATTCATTCAATATTTGGCATGAGAAATTATTGGGGAGGATTTTCTATGGGGACACAGGTAGGATGGTCGTATTCTAATGTTCCATGGATGTATAACGGAATGACAATGGGAATTTCTTTAGGTTACAGATATATATTTCAATCAAGAATTTTTGTAGAAGGATTAGTCGGTAGTGCTTTTAATGTAATGGGTGATGCTTTAAATACAAAAGAGTATATGAAACCAAATGTGCAACTTTTAGTAGGATATGTATTTTAATTATACGATAAGAAGTATAATTTGAGGTTAGAACTTATATGAAATGGAATAATATTTTTTTTCTTGTTATGATTGCTGTTTTTATAATAGCATGTGTTAGTTGCTCTAATTTGTTCGATCCATTTAGTCGAGATTTTACTAAAAAATTACATCGCGAGTCAGGCAGTCTCGGCGACATGTTGACAAAATCAGAAAGCAATGATAAGAAAACTTCATTAAAAAGACCGGAAATTATAGTTTCTGAAGCTGAATTTGGAGATAAAATTATTGTTGTCTGGAATAAAGTTGAGCATGCTGATTATTATGTAATATATAGAAAAGGAGAGAAAGATTCGGATTTTCTTCCTGTGAAAGAAGTGATAAGTGGTACAGTATATAGAGACGAATTTTTTTCAAATGAATCGAAGATATCTCTTGATAATTTATATCAAACATATGAATATATGGTTGAGGCTTCAACATTTGATGGCGTAAGAAGTATGCGCTCAGAGGCAAAAAGTGGGTGGTTGCTTCTTCCCCCTAGATCTAATGATAACCTACAAGCATCAATGAATGCAGATGTTATTTCGCTGTCTTGGACAAATAGTAGAGGAGCAGTACGATATGCAGTATATAGAAGTGAAACGCAGAATTCATTTGGCTCTTTGTTAGCAAAAAGCGTATCTCGAACACATTGTTTTTTTAGAGATAGATCAAAATTAGAGTTTTCGAAAAATTATTATTATTATGTTGTAGCTATTAATAATGAAGGTAAGAGAAGTAACATTGGAGTAGCATTGCATCCATATGCTATAGGAATGAGGGTTAAAAAAGATGCACCACGACTTTCACGTCCACCTGTAGCGAGTAAAGCTGAATCAGCTGATAAAATTACGATTACATGGGATAAATATACATTACCATCTAGCAGTGCAGGTAAGGTTGTTTACAATGTATATAGAACAAGTAATACATCATCACGATATGATCAAATTGTAAAAGAGCGTGATTTTACTACATATGAGGATTCACGTGTTATAGAGGGAGTTGTTTATTATTATTATATTCAGCCAATAGTGCTTAATGGCTCAAAACGTATTGAAGGTGCATATACAGATAATGTCGTCGACTCGAAGACAATATCACGTGATGATAATCCACAAGTCGGATATATATTGTCATCTCCTGACTCTCGATTTATAAAAGCCCAACGTAACAGTCGCGGTAATATAGATATAATCTGGAACAAAGCAGATAAAGCGGAAAAATATAGTATTTATTCGTCGAGTAATAAAGACAGCGGATATCAGAAACTTATTGAAGTTACTGATGTCGAATATACACATAAAGGTCCACCGGATAGTGTTTTTTATAAAATTCTTTCTTGTAGAAAAAATAAAAATGGTATCGAAATAACGTCTCGATTAGATAAGGCTGTGCCAGTAGATCCAATTCCTTTGGCACCAGGTAATGTAATAGCTTCTAAAAATAAATATCATAGTGGATATAATGCTAATACTATGGAATTGTACCCTATAAAAATTACTTGGGATGCGAGCCTTGGTGCGAGTAAGTATTCTATTGAAAGAGCTACTTCAGATTCTCGAGATGCATCCAATCTTGTGTTTACGCGGATAAACAATGGAAACGATATTACCGTTACTGAGATGTATGATGGCGCAAATCTTTCTTTAAGTAGATATTATTATTACAGAGTTACTGCATATAATAGTTCTGGAGATCCTGGAAAATCGAGTGTGGTTTCAGGAGATGCAGCTGGATATCCTGCAATTACCAATGTGTTGATTGTTAAAGAAATGAACAAGGTTATTGATCATGCTCATACGCTTTTAACAAAGATGCATAAGAGCGGGGCTGCTGCTGCTGGAGACGAGATTAAATATAACGATAGATTTAAGTATCGCGGTGCTTCTGGAAAAGTTGATTATACATCTGGCCTTACTTCTCTAACGTCAGGTGGTGGTAGTGTAGAGTATACTAATATTTTTGCAAGTTATTTCTTAAAATCGTCAAACTTGCCCCTTGTTTTATTGAATGGTAAAAATACTACTACTGTGAGTGCGTCATCGTGGTTTAGTGCAGGTCCGCAGGTGTTGTCATACACGCTTTCTGGTATGTATCCTGCAATCGTATCAGGGGAGCTTTCGATAGACAATAAAAACCCTATCAGCGGAACATATACTGTGAATCAATCTTCACATAATAAGGGCGAACGTATCGACGGCACTGTAATTACTGGAAGCGGTGTTCCTCAAAGCGATGTGTCTTTAGATGATGTTATTCAACGATAACGTATTATATGTAGAATCATGAAGACTAGGAGATCATATATGAATAGAAAATTTTTTAATTGGAATATAGTTATATTGAGTGCTTTTATGATGAGTATAACATCGTGCTCCGTATTTAATCCAAGTTTTTTAATAGGAACATGGGTTTCACCAGGTAAATATGGTGATGAGCGTATTATATTTGAGAACGGCAATGCATTTTCTGCCGAATTTTATGATGAAAAGGGAGTTTTAGAAAAGATGAATGGCTCATATATTGCTGGAGAAGCTATAGTGCAATTTACATACGATGGAGAAAAGCGTTTTGCTTCATATGAACTTCATCCAAGATCTATGACATTTACATTGGGAGGAAAGGCAACACTCTTTTTTCGTTTTAAATAATAATATATAGATTACCAGTGAGATAGAATATATCTCTTTTGTAATTAAAAAATATAGTATTTGTATAGATAAAAATACTTTAAATAGTTTTTTATGAGTATAATTGACTTTGGAATTTTATATTGATATGTTATTTGCAATAATCTAATGTATTGATATAAATAATTAATATTTAACTGAACATATTAATGGGAGAGAAATATTATGAAATACGAAGAAGATAAAATAATACATATTGACATGAGTGATACGAGAGAACATATAGTATTAGAACCATGTCTGCAAATTGAGCTTGTAAAAAAAGCACAAGTCGGTGATGATGCAGCACGCAACACATTAGTTACTTCTAATATTCGCTTTGTTGTTAAAATTGTTAATGAATGTAAAGATAGTAGAGTGCCTTTTCAAGAGCTTGTTTCAGAAGGAAGTCTTGGAATATTTGAAGCTATAGAAAAATTTGATATAAAACGTGATAATAACTTTTTGTCATATGCATCATGGTGGATAAAATATTATATTATACGATATATACGAAGGCATGCAAATATAGTTCGTATTCCTGTCAACAAAATACAAGCGCTTACTAAATTGGAAAGAGTAGAGCATTTACACTTAAGTCATGCTGATTATTCTCAAAAATTATTAGAAAAAATAAGCAATGATATGGACATGTCATTAGAACAAGTGCTCTCTTTGAAACGAATTTCATTAAAAGCCTTATCTTTAGATAAATCTATAGATGCTTTTGATGGTGGCAGTTTGAATAAGTTTGATATATTAAAAGATATGAATGCATTAGAACCGCATGAAGCACTTGCTTATTCTGAATCTTTAGATCTTATTCGAATGTGTCTTGTAGAAATACCTAAAAGAGAAGCAGAGATCCTATCAAAACGTTATGGGTTAAACAGACAAAAACCAATGACCCTGTGTGAATTAGGGAAAGAATATAATATTACTAAAGAAAGAGTTCGTCAGCTTGAAGTGAGAGGGATGAATCATATTAGAGAACTCATAAAGCAAAAAGAGCGTTTGCATAGAAGATCGGCAGCGTAATAGTAGATACATAATGCAATAATATATATCGACTATCGTAACGCATATAAAGCATGATTTTATATTATTATTAAGAGAGTGAGTTCTACAGAATATGTTACGCCGCAGGTATTAAAAGGATTTAGAGATTTTTTGCCTTTGCAGCAGAGAATACGACAAAATCATATCTCTCTATTACAGGATGTCTTTGAAAAATTTGGTTTTAATCCTATAGACACACCAATACTTGAATATCAAGAAATATTATTGAATAACAGTGCCCATCAAGAGGATAGAGACAGCTCTGAAACAGAAAAACAAGTGTATGCATTTTCTGATAGAGGGAAAAGAGATGTCGCGATGCGCTTTGATCTTACGGTTCCGTTTGCACGATATATTGCTATGCATCAGCATGATCTGGTGATGCCGTTTAATAGATATCAAATAGGAAAAGTGTTTAGAGGAGAAAACACGCAAAAAGGTCGTTATAGAGAATTTGTACAGTGTGATTTTGATATTATTGGTGCTGATAATGCACATGCAGATGCAACAATTGTGCAGGTTATAGAAGCGGCGCTTGTTGCGTTGCAAGATACTATACAATGTACTGTTGCGATTTCACATAGAGGCCTTTTGAATCGAGTGCTCCAGAAAGAGAAGTGTGATGCGCATACCACGCAGATATTGCGAATTCTTGATAAGATGAAAAAGATATCTTCAGAAGAAATACAAGAGCAGTTGAAACAATATGTTTCTTTTGACACTGCGAACACTATTATACAATTTTGTACATCAGAACAGTCTAATAAAGACACGCTTGTGAAAATAAAAGAATATGTTCATGATTGTGTAGAATTCAATAGATTACAAGATATCTATTATATTGTGTCCGATGTATGCGACGCTATGCATGTAAAAATAGATACAAGTATCATGAGAGGATTAGATTATTACACCGGTTTTGTGGTAGAAACTTTTATCAATGACAATGAAGAAATAGGATCTGTGTGTTCGGGAGGACGATATAATAATCTGACCCAGCGATTTATGAAAGAGGCCCTTCCTGGTGTAGGAGCATCTATTGGACTTGATAGACTGCTTATAGCCCTCGATGAGCATAATGCAACTTCTTGGAAGCAGTATTCGAAAGTAGTGTTGTATGGTCATGATGGACGTTCACTATTATATTGTCAAAAGTTACTTAAAATGTTTCATGAAAAAAATATTCGCGCCGAGGTTTATATCGGAAAAAATGCATTAAAACATGCATTTAAGTATGTAGATAGAATAGGAGCGGATTTTATGGTCATTATAGGTGATGAAGAAACTGAGACAGAGACTATTACCATCAAACATTTAAAAAGTAGAGAGCAAAAAAAAATGCTTGCATGTGAGGCTGCATTGTCATGGATGAAAACCAAATAAAATAATTACATTATGATATATAACTCAGATAATTCTCGGGATTTAGCCGTGAAATTACGTATGCTTCCCGTTTATAAACAGAAGGATCGTCTATTAGAAATGCTATTAGAAAATCAGGTAGTTGTTTTAGAGAGTAATACAGGATCTGGAAAGACTACACAACTTCCTATTATTTTGCATGAAGCAGGATATACTAATTATGCATGCATAGGGATGACACAACCAAGAAGAATTGCTGCTTTTTCAACCGCGGATCTTATTAAAGCGCAACTTGTGGGAAATCACATCTTACACAATAAAGATGAGGAATTGATAACAGATTTTGTAGGATATAAAATACGTTTTGACGACACTACGACTGTAAATACTCGCATAAAAATTATGACGGATGGAGTGCTTATTCAAGAAATAAAATGCAATCCATACTTAGATAATTATTCTGTTATTATTATTGATGAAGCACATGAGCGAAGTTTAAATATTGATTTTATCCTAGGACTTTTACGAAATATTATTGAACAGAGAAAAGATATTAAGATAATTATTTCATCCGCGACAATAAATGCAAAAATCTTTTCAAATTTCTTTTTTGGATGTCCGCTATTACGTATTGATGCGCCCATGCATAATGTACAGATACATTATACATCATCATTGTCGCATCCTGAAAAGAAAAAAAAGATATCGCTAAGAGGCAATTCTAAAAAAAGAAATAGCAACAAGCATACACGCATGTCTTTTGAAGCAGATGAAGACATTCTTGTGCAACATATTGCAAATCTTGTTGAAAAATCGGTATATGAAAACAAGGGAGACATTCTTATTTTTTTGTCTGGTGAGAAACACATTAGAATGTGTGTTGAATTATTTTCAGAATTATCGTGTGCACATCAATTGCATGTTTTGCCACTGTATGGAAGATTAAGCAAGCAATATCAAGAAGCTGTGTTTGAGGATGCGCCAGATGGAAAAGTAAAAATCGTAGTGGCAACAAATATTGCAGAAACAAGTATTACCATAGATGGAATCAAGGTAGTAATAGATAGTGGAAGAGTAAAATATAATAGTTTTCTGCATCATAAGTTTGCTTCGATATTAGAAGAGATGCCAATATCACAATCTTCTGCAATTCAGAGATGCGGTCGTGCAGGTCGTACGGCAGCAGGTGAATGTTACAGATTGTATTCAAAAAAAGAATTTGAGAATATGAGTAAATATACAAAAGAAGAAATCTATCGTACAGAACTTTCTGAAGTTGTATTGCGAATGGCAGGGCTTGGTATAACAAAGTTTGAAGAATTTCATTTTATATCATCACCAGGAAAAAAAGCATTAAGTGCCGCTGTCGAGCTGCTTACATATCTTTCTGCTCTTGACAGTAATAAAAAAATCACTCGAATAGGAACAATCATGAGTGAATTTCCGCTCGCACCTATTCATTCACGTATTCTTATTGAGGCAATGGAAAAATATCCTCATGTTATGCATCAAGTATTAGTTGTGGTAACATTTTTGACAACCCCCCATCCTTTTGTGCTTCCTATAGATGAGATCGATGATGCGCGTAAAGCACATAGATCATTTGCGAGAGGCAATAGTGATTTCTTAACAGCCATTAATATATTTGATCAGTATGCAGCGTGTCATCATCTTGATCATAAGGAAGTATTTTGTAAAAAATATTATTGTGATTTAAAAGTAATGGAAGAGATACGCAATGTGTACATTCAGCTTTCTGAAATGATAGTTGATCAAGGAGTACATATTGGATATAAGGATGATGAGGCGAGCCTTATGAGATCTGTTTTGCGTGGATTGTCATATAATGTGTGTTTTAACAAAGCGGATGTGAAAAGTCCTTATGGAAGTAGAGGCACATATGTGAATCGTAGTGCAGAGAAAATTTTTATACACCCAGGTTCTGTATTTTCTCATTCTTCACAATCTTCGGATATTATAGTTGCAGGTGAAATCGTGAATACGAGAAAATATTATGCGTATTTTGTAGCACCATGTAAGATTGAGTGGTTAAAAGATGCTGCTCCTGACATATATGCTGTTCTTTCTTCTGTAAATACTATAAAAGAACAGCCAAGAGAAAAAAACATATAAAAAAAATAAATTTACGAGAAAAAAATGTAGATATACATCATTTAAAAAATGAGCTTGTACACCTTTGAAAGGTGTGCTTTTTAGTAAAAAACAGATTAGTAATAATTTACTATAATATATATAATTATATACTATAAAAAGTATCGATTAAAATTAAAATCATTATAAAAACGGAGATTTATATTTCATGGCTATTATCGACATAAAAAAAATTACGTAACATTGGTATTAGTGCTCATATAGATAGTGGAAAAACCACACTTACTGAGCGAATTTTATTTTACTGTGATAAGATTCACTCTATACATGAAGTGCGTGGAAAAGATGGAGTGGGCGCTACAATGGATTCTATGGAACTCGAAAAAGAACGAGGAATAACCATTGCGAGTGCTTCAACAAGCGTAACGTGGCAGGATACGCCCATCAATATTATTGATACTCCTGGACACGTAGACTTTACGATTGAAGTAGAGCGTTCGTTGCGAGTGCTTGATGGCGCTATTTTAGTATTGTGTTCGGTTTCTGGAGTGCAGTCACAATCTATTACTGTAGACAGACAATTAAAACGCTATTCAGTTCCAAGACTTGCGTTTGTAAATAAATGCGATAGGACAGGAGCAAACCCAGAAAAAGTTGTGAGTCAGTTACGAGAAAAGCTGATGCTTAATGCACATATGGTTCAAATTCCTATCGGTCTTGAAGATAAATTAGAGGGAATTGTTGATTTAGTTGCAATGAAGGCATTTTATTTTGATGGAGACAATGGAGAAAACATAAGAGAGGAAGCAATTCCAGCAGAGCTTAAAGATGAGGCAGAAACAAAACGTCATGAATTATTAGATGCGATTTCTCTGTTTGACGATGAATTAATGGAACACTTGATGGATGATAACGCACCAGAAGAATGTATACATAGAGCTATTAGAAAAGGAGTGATTGCAAATGAGTTGTGTCCTGTATTTGTTGGTTCTGCATATAAAAACAAAGGTGTTCAGTTGCTTTTAAATGCTGTGAGTGAATATCTTCCTTCTCCAGAAGAAGTAACAAACAAAGCACTTGATTTACATAAAAATGAAGAAGAGGTAATACTTACCTCAAATGAAAAAGATCAAACAGTTGCACTTGCGTTTAAACTTGAAGATGGTAAATATGGGCAACTTACGTACACGAGGATATATCAGGGGAGTATTAAAAAAGGCATGGAACTTTTGAATACTCGTTCTACAAAAAAATTCAAAGTAGGAAGACTTATTCGTATGCATTCAAATAACATGGAAGATATTACAGAGGCTGGTCCTGGTGATATTGTTGCATTATTTGGTATAGATTGTGCTTCTGGAGATACATTTTGTGTGCCACAACTTAATTATTCTATGACATCTATGTTTGTTCCCGATCCTGTTATTTCGCTTTCTGTAAATCCTGTTGATAAAAAATCATCTGATCAAATGGCAAAAGCGCTTAATAGATTTACAAAAGAGGATCCAACATTTCGAACATATGTAGATAATGAATCAAATGAAACGATTATTCAAGGAATGGGTGAGTTGCATCTTGATGTATATGTTGAACGTATGAAACGTGAATACAATGCAATAGTCGAAACAGGAAAACCGCAAGTAGCATATAGAGAAGCAATTACATTCAAATCAGAGTTTGATTATACTCATAAAAAACAAACAGGTGGTGCGGGACAATTTGGTCGTGTAGCTGGATATATAGAACCTATTGTAGAAGATAAAGATGTACAAAATTATGAGTTTGTAAGTCGTATAAAAGGTGGTTCTATTCCTAATGAATTTATATCTTCTTGTGACAAAGGGTTTAAAGAAAGTATTAAAAAAGGCACATTAGTTGGATATCCTATTGTAAGAATACGCGCTGTAATAAATGATGGCTCATATCATCCTGTGGATTCTTCTGATAATGCATTTCAACAAGCTGCAATAGGAGCATTTAGACAAGCGTATGAAAAAGCTAAGCCTGTTGCGCTTGAGCCTATTATGAAAGTAGTTGTTGAAACTCCTACAGAATTCCAGGGAAATTCTATGGCTTTGTTAAATCAAAGACGTGGACTTATTGTTGCAAATTCGGATGAAGGTGCTATGTCTGTGATAGAGAGTGAAGTTCCATTAAGTGAAATGTTTGGGTTTTCAACAGAATTACGTTCATCGACTCAAGGAAAAGCAGAATACTCGATGGAATTTCTAAAATATGGAAAAGTTCCTTCTAATATTCAAGAAGATTTGAAGAAAAAATTTCTTCAAGAACGTGAAGCAGGGAAGCGATAAACGAGTAAAGTAGTCATAATGATGGGAGTGCTAGTGTATTGAAATAGAAAATCCAATATTACATAGTAGTATGTTTTCTGTTTCAGTATCATTAGCAACGAGATCTTTATTGATTGTGTGTCGTATGGTATATGTGAAATTGCCAAAAATATTTGTATTGTGAGCGACTTGAGTGTCAAATCCTAATAAGATTCCGCTTTCTATAGTGTGTTCGTGGGATGAGTAGCATACACTCAGTTTGCATAAAGATCTGTGGTGTTCCGACAGAGAAGCTTGTTCTTACATTAAAGTGTTCTTTTATATATTTACGGAAAATATTTTTTACTAAAAGTAAAGAAAAACGTAAGATACTTATTCATCATCATTTGTTACTAATTTTATTAATTGTTCTTGTATTTTTTTTGCAATTGTGTTTTTATCACTATTCATTGCTACTGTAAGTTCGCCTACTATTGAATCAAGTGCAAATTCATAACTTTGGCGTTCTTGAAAAGACAGACTCTTTGTTTGTTTTCTTACATATAATGCGCTAATCATGCGTGCCATTTCAAGTGTGTTGCTTTTTTTTATGATTTCTTGATACATTGATAATCGATCTTTCCAGGATAATTCAGATGGTGGAGAGACTATCCCAATTTCATTGAGTACTTTTTGAGCAGTAGTTTTACTAATAATACGACGTAGTTTTAGTAGTTTTGCATTTTCTACAGGAATATGTGATATCATTTTTTGAGTTTCTAAAGATATTGTGTAATATAATACTTTTTCTCCATTAAATTCTTTTTCGAATGTTTTAAGAATTTTTCCCACTCCTTCATTAGGATAAAAGATATAATCTCCAATTTTAAAAGGAAGTGTAACATTCTTTAAAGAGGGTGCGTTTTTCTTTTTTGTAGTAGCCTCCTTCGATGGTTTTGATGTTTTTTTTACTGTAGATTTTTCTTTGCTTTTCATAGTATACTCCTTATGAATATGGTTGTTTAATTATTATTTATTTTATATGCGAGTGGCGAAATCATTAATATTTTGAGGGATAAATTGTATTGCAGAAAGCATGTGTGTTCCTGTTGCGTTAGGGTACCATCCCATTATAATATCTGTTCGTACAAGATTTTTTGTTGAGTATAAATGATAGAGAGGCATGAGGACAGCATCATCCAGTAATTTTTTTTCTGCTTTCTGCAAGTTTTCTAATCGAGTAATTACATTGAATGTGTTAGTGTCTTGTAGCAATGTTCTATATTCTTCATTATCATAATTATGTCCTAACTTTTTATTTTTATACGCCCATAATTGTAATAACGCCATAGGATCCAGAAAGTCTGCCACCCAGCTATTGAGTCCAATTGTAAATGCATCTGATGTTACTTCGTCTCGATATTTTTCAGATTCTACAAGAGATAGTGTGATAGGATTTTTTAAATGTGTTGTAAGCGCATATTTGATATCATCAAATAATGGATGATATTTTTCTTGTTCGTGTGGTATAAGGAGTATTAATTCAGGAAGTCCTTCTCCATTAGGATAGCCGGCTGTTTCTAAAAGTGCAGTAGCTTTTTTAATGTCTTGAGATGGGATTTGTGTTTGTGGAGAATTATATACGCCGATGATATCTTGGATAAATCCTTTTGCAGGGAATAAAAAATATTTTTCGAGCAATGTATCCCAAGGTATGAGCAGACTTATTGCTTGACGTATTTGAGGATTATTCCACGGATGTTTTTCTAGATTAAAAAACAAGTAGCTTGTTCCAAATAAAGGGTATTGAAATATGTATGATGAATCAAGCATAGTGATGTCTATTTCAGGGGTGTAATCCATCCATTGAATTGAGCCTTCTAAAAATAAGGCATACATATCTTTTGATTGTTCTTCTGTATAGAGTGAGATGATAATAGTATCTATGTGATTGTCACTTAAAAAATATTTATTTTTTGTAAGAATAATAGTATCATTTTGATAACTTTTTACGATATATGCTCCAGAGAAAATTTGATCTTCTGGAGAGATATTGTGTGATGATGTTTGTGTGGGTGGGGTTACGGAAAAAATAGTATGCGTGATACTATTTAGAAAATAATGTGTTTGCTGTTCTAGCGTCACACGAAATATAGTATCGGACACGGCTTCAATTGCAATGTCTTCTATGGATCCATTGTTTTTCACATAACGAGCAACACCTTTGATAGGGTAAAATAAATATAAAAACGGTGTGTTACTTTGTATTGCTTTTAACCATGATGTTTTTATATGGTTTGCTGTAATTATGGTGCCATCAGAAAATTTAGCGTCTTTTTGTAAAGAAAACGTATAGGTGTTATTGTCTTCGTCTATTATCCACGAGGATGCAAGGTTTCCTTCGAGGTACATTGTTTGGGGATTGATAGTAACAAGAGAGCTGTAGAGTCCTGCAAAAAGTGTACTTTCAAATGAAGAAATACTTTCTAATAGATTGAAAGAAAATTCTTGTTTTTGAAATGCAATATGAAGTGTATCTTGTGAATGAGGTTTTTTTTGTAATATTTGCTGATAATGACAATAAAAATGGAAAGCATATTATAATAAGAAATATTCTATTGAACATAATAAATATAATTATATCATATTTTAGTGTTGTATTTCGTTATGAAAAAATTCGGTTTGTTTTTATATATATTTTTTATTTGTGCTCTGCTACTCTCGTGCTATACTCTTCAGGATGCGCATATGCTTGATGCTGTTGTGAAGAAGTATGCACTATATGAGCTTCCAGTGGTGTATAAGGGATTTGAACATGCGCCGAGCAGTATTGGAATTGATACATATCGTATTCTTGTTACTTCGCAAAAAAGCAATCGTGTTGAAAGTGATATAAAGCTGTTACGTCGAGTGATATTGAATAACAAAAAATATTTTTCTTTTTTACAATATGATGATTCTGTAACGTTTACGTCAAAAAATGACTGGAAAACTATAGATAAAAAAAATGCCATTACAATATCCGAGGGACTCATCACACATTCTTTTTTTCAGAAAAATAGAGGAAAAGACAATGATATGTTTTTTACTATGGATGTACGATTTTTTTCTACACGAGAAGATTATTTTAGTGTTTCGGGAGTAATTCATGAAAGCACGGGAGTATTATATGGTAGAGCACAGAGTGGATATGTATCTCTTGATGAGAATGATGCCATTCTTTTTAGAGGGACTGTTTTTAAAGAAAATGGAGCACGATCATATAACACAGAAACAGGATTTGTGCTTTCAAAAAATGATAGTGTTGTGGGATATGTGAATCTCATAGGAAAGAATAGGGTGTTTATTTCTCAAAGCATCAATGAAAAAGAGAGAGAGTATGTAATAAAAACTATATTGATGTTACTGCTCTATGAAAGAGAGATTAATACAAAAACAATAAAGAAGAATATCACAAAAGAAGATATACACAAAACACTTCCTGTAAATATACAAAAAATATTATTAAAAAATGGAGCACAATAAGATCGCGTTGTATTATAGATCGTTATAAAAAATAGGATTGTCTGTTTTAATGCTTGTAAGCATAGGCATTCTATACATAATAACTTGTTCTTGTTTCCATAGTATAATACCGTGTTTTATCTCTTTATATGATAGCTTATTAAAGCTTGCTTCAAGTGCAATGGCTTTTGCTTGTTTATGATTGCTGTCTTTTAATTTGAGTATAGCTTCTCGAAGCTTACTACTTACGATAAAAGGAATAGGAGATGGCGTTGTTGTGTTGTGTTCTGTTTGTTCTAAAAAACGAGGAATGTCAAATTGTATTTGAGCATAGCATACTGCAGGACAACTTTTCGAGTTTGCAGGATCTGTCATAAATTGACCAAATTCACGATAGTTGAATTTGGATAAAATAAGCATTTTTATTGGACTTATTTGTAAAAAAAGATTTATAGGATCTGTTTTTATCGTATATTCTGGATAATTTCTCGGTATTTCTAAACAAGAGCCATTAGAATGGACAAGATAGAGACTTTTCACCTTGCTCAAATCTATATGTTCGATGACACGATGGGTTTTAATAAATTTAGTTGCTTTAGGCCTTCCATCAGGGTGTTTTTTTATATTATGCAGCACTTGCTCTATAGGAAAATAATTGTGTCTAAATGAAATATCAATTTCTACAAAAATTACTTTTCCTTCGTAACTTCTTACTGTTCCTGACATGTATCTTTTTGCAAATTCAACAGGATCAAGTTGAGAAGCGATGAGTGCATCGTGGGGATGAATAATGACATACAATCGTTTTTTCAGCATAAATTTATGACTCCTCTGTTAGAAAAATGTATAGCTTTTATATGTGTATATATAACTATATTAGTAGTTTGTTAATGATTTTTTGTAAAAAAGAAGCATATATTTATATGCTTCTTTTTTTCTATGTAGTATTTTTATATTATAAAAATGGCGCTATTACAAGAGAAATTATAGCAATAAGTTTTATGAGTATATTAAGAGAAGGTCCTGCGGTGTCTTTAAAAGGATCGCCAACGGTATCTCCTACAACGGCTGCCTTGTGAGCATCGCTTCCTTTTCCTCCTGCGCGTTCTTCAATCATTTTTTTTGCATTATCCCATGCACCACCAGAGTTTGCCATAAATATAGCTAATACGATGCCACTGACAGTGACCCCTACTATAAATCCAGTAAGCATTTGTATGCCACCTAAAAATCCTACAAGCACAGGGACGATAACAGCACCTAATCCAGGGAGTATCATTTCTCTGAGAGCGGCTTTAGTAGATATGCTAATACAACGATTATAATCAGGAGTATTTTTATATTCCATAATTCCGACAATAGTTCTAAATTGATGTCGAACCTCATTTACCATTTCTAATGCTGCTTTTCCTATAGCTCCTATTGCAAGTGCACTAAATGCATATGGCGTTACAGCACCAAGCATGAGCCCTATGAGTACTGGTACAGAAGTAATATCTACGGATGTAATACCAACAGCTTCTTTAAAAGACGTAAAAAGTATAAGAGCAGTGAGGGCAGCGCTTCCTATTGCAAATCCCTTTCCAATAGCGGCGGTAGTATTTCCTACGGAATCGAGAGTGTCTGTAATCTCTCTTACTTCTGATGGATAGTCTGCCATTACAGCCAGTCCGCCAGCGTTGTCAGCTATAGGTCCATATGCATCAACTGCAAGCTGTATACCTAATGTTATAAGCATACCGAGTGCTGCAATTGCAATTCCATAAAGGCCTGCAAGCATAAAACTAAAATAGATTGCACATACAATAGTGATGATAGGCAACAGGCATGACATCATTCCTACACTTATTCCAGTAATGATGTTTGTCGCACTTCCGGTTTCGCATGAAGCAACGATTTTTTTTACGGGTTTTGTTCCAAATCCGGTGTAGTGTTCTGTAATGAGCCCTATAACAATTCCTGCTATCAATCCTAATGCTGCGCTCAAGAAAACATTGAGGCCGGTTGTCATGTCCCCTATTGCTGCTGATGTACTCATTGGTACTCCAAGGATTACATGAATGATTGGAAATAATATTGCAAGGACGAGAAGAGCTGCTACAAAAGTACCAGTGTTAAGTGCTTTTTGTGGGGATTTTCCTTTTTTTGTTTTTACAAAAAAGATACCGATGATGGATGAAAAAATTCCAGCTGCAACCATTATAATGGGGATAATTGCAAGTTTTATTTTTAGAGCGTCGCTTACAGGTGCCGTAAATGCTAAGATAAGCGAACCAATTATAGAACCTACAAAAGATTCAAAAAGATCGGCGCCCATTCCAGCAACATCTCCAACATTATCTCCAACATTATCGGCTATGGTAGCAGGATTTCTTGGATCATCTTCGGGAATACCAACTTCTACTTTTCCCACGAGATCAGCACCAACATCGGCTGCCTTTGTGAAAATTCCTCCACCTACTCGAGCAAACAATGCTATAGCACTTGCGCCGAGTGAATATCCTGTAATAACAGGAATATAATGCGTTTGAAATAAGAGCGCGGTGAGTCCTATACTATTGCGTAGTATCATCAGAAGTATAAAAAGACCAAGTGATGCAAGTCCTACGACACACATCCCCATAACACTTCCGCCAGAAAATGCAACATTGAGTGCAGGATTGATGCCTTTGTTTGCAGCAGCAGTCGTTCTTAGATTGGATGCTGTTGCTACTTTCATTCCTACAAATCCTGCGGTTGCTGAAGTAAATGCTCCAAGTACAAATGCAAGCGATTGTAATTTATTAATACCGGTATTTGCAAAATATAATACTATGCTTATAAGAATTACAAAAGGTATAAGTATTTTATATTCTTGCGTTAAAAAAGACATTGCGCCTTTTGATACATATGAACTAATTGTTTGTAATTTTTCAGTTCCTTTGTCTTGTTTGTAGATCCATACGGTTCGTAATAATGCGTATGTTAGTGCAAGTATAGATCCTCCAAATAAAATCCATATAGCTAGTGATATTGTCATAAAATGTACACTCCTCTTAATTTAATTTTTACATATCAATATTGTATTATTATAATGTAATTTTTTCAAAAATACAATTTATGTTTTTTCAAGAAGTGGTATACGTATGGTTATGCTCATGAAGCGTTATAAAAATAAAGACTTGAACTTCCTACTACGTATTTTTTTGTACATAAAAGTGTATCGTATTGAGAATGTATTGTTTCTTTTGTGTGTACATGGAGAATTACAATAGTATTTTTTTGGGTTGCGTTACTATGTGATATTTTTTTCATGAGATCATGCTTGTATTTATATGCAAAAGGTGGATCACAATATATAACATCGAAAGATAATTGTGTTTTTAATAAAAAAGCTTCAACGCTTGTTTTGTATAATTTTATTGTTTTGAGCGCAGTGTCTTTTTTGAGAATGTGTGAAAAATTTTGAGAGACAACATCCCATTTTTTTTTATCATATTCTACGGCGATCGCTTGTGTTGCTCTTCGCGAAACAGCTTCGAGTGACATCAATCCTGATCCAGCAAATAAATCTAAAAACTGCATGTTTGCACAGGCATAGTGAGGATTGGGAGTATCTAACAGTGTTTTATATAATGTATTATTAGCAAGCGCTTGAAATAATGTTTCGCGCATAACAGCCATGGCAGGACGTATTTCTCCGGGGGGGCATTGTATGGTGTGGCCTTTATATAATCCGCCACTTATAGTGAGATGATTTTTTTTCATGGTTATATAATAAACGCCCTCACTGTGCTTGTATATAATGACGTGCACAATGAGAGCGCTGTTTGCATGCTCTCTATTTAGAGTAGTTTATGTGCTTAAAATGCAACTACCTGATGAACCATACGCGGAGAAAAGCCAGCAGTGCCTGTTCGTGTATCATCGTGTGGGAGTTCTTCTTTCCACGTTTTTCCATCAGATGAGCTATACACATCATCTAATACCTTAGTACCATCAGCTCCCCCAATGAGAAAGAGTTGTTTATTAAAGACAACTGCCTGATGACCAGCGCGTGCAGAAAAAGCAGCACTTGGTGTTTCTTGTGTCCAAGTAATTCCATCAGATGAGCTATATACATCATCTAATACCTTAGTACCATCAGCTCCCCCAATGAGAAAGAGTTGATTATTAAAGACAACTACCTGATGACCGTCGCGTGCAGAAAAAGCAGCCCCTGGTGTTTCTTGTGTCCAAGTAATTCCATCAGATGAGCTATATACATCATTGAGATTACCAGTAGTATCAGTTCCTCCAATGAGAAAGAGTTGGTTTTTAAGGACGACTACCTGATGACCGTCGCGTTTAGAAAAGCCAGCATCTGCTGTTACAAGTGTCCACGTTTTTCCATCAGATGAGCTATATACATCGTTGAGATTACCAGTAGCATCAGCCCCCCCAATGAGAAAGAGTTCGTCTTTAAACACGACTACCTGATGATTTCTGCGCTCAGAAAAAGCAGCTTTTTCCGTTATTTGTGTCCACGTTTTTCCATTAGATGAGCTATACACATCGTTTAATAATGGCTTAAAAGAAGCATCTAATTGCTTAAAAGAAGTATCAAATCCTCCAATGAGAAAGAGTGTATTATTAAAGACGACTACCTGATAAAAGATGCGCGGAGAAAAGCCAGTATCGTCTTTTCGTGTATCATTGTGTGGGAGTTCTTGTGTCCAATTAATTCCATCAGGTGAGCTATACACATCGTTTAATGAGTTAAAAGAAGTACCATTGCCCCCAATGAGTAAAAGCGATGTAGCAGATGAAGTAGGTTTACAAGACAGCGCTGAGAGCGTGAGAGTAGTTATACTTATTGTTATTATTATAAAAGTGCACAGTGTGCGGAATATGTTTTTTTGCATATTATTCTCCTTGTTGAGTAATGTATGTATTATAGCATATGTTGAGAGCGCTTTTGGTAAAGAGCAGTGTAGTCTACGATGCTACTACGATATATTGCGATACTAAAAACGCCCTCATTGTGCTGTGTCATAGAGTGACGTGCACAATGAGAGCGCTGTTTGCATGCTCTCTATTTAGAGTAGTTTATGTGTTTACCATGCAACTACCTGATGACCGGCGCGCGAAGAAAATAGAGCACCTGCTGTTTTTACTAGTGTCCAATTGATTCCATCAGGTGAGCTATACACATCATCTAATCCCTTAGTACCATCAGATCCTCCAATGAGAAAGAGCTGTTTATTAAAGACAACTACCTGATGCCAGCCACGCGCAGAAAATAGAGCATCTGTTGTTTCTTGTGTCCAATTAATGCCATCAGGTGAGCTATACACATCGTTGAATGTAGTAGTGCCAGTAGATCCTCCAATGAGAAAGAGTGTGTTATTAAAAACGACTACCTGATGACCGTAGCGTGCAGAAAAAGCAGCCCCTGGTGTTACAAGTGTCCACGTTTTTCCATCAGGTGAGCTATATACATCGTTTAATTTCTTAGCATCATCAGCTCCCCCAATGAGAAAGAGTTGGTCTTTAAGAACGACTACTTGATGGCCTTCGCGTTTAGAAAAGCCAGCATCTGCTGTGACAAGTGTCCACGTTTTTCCATCTTTTGAGCTATATACATCGTTGAGATTACCAGTAGTACTAACTCCTCCAATGAGAAAGAGTTGATCTTTAAAGACAACTACCTGATGAAAAGTGCGCGCAGAAAAAGCAGCCTCTGGTGTTATTTGTGTCCACGTCTTTCCATCAGGTGAGCTATACACATCGTTTAATAATGGCTTAAAAGAAGTATCTAATTGCTTAAAAGAAGTATCAAATCCTCCAATGAGAAAGAATTGATCTTTAAAGACAACTACCTGATGAAAGGTGCGCGGAGAAAAGCCAGCATCGTCTTTTCGTGTATCATTGTGTGGGAGTTCTTGTGTCCAATTAATTCCATCAGGTGAGCTATATATATCGTTTAATGACTTAAAAGAAGTAGTATCAGTCCCCCCAATGAGCACAAGCGATGTAGCAGATGAAGTAGGTTTACAAGACAGCGCTGAGAGCGTGAGAGTAGTTATACTTATTATTATTATTATAAAAGTGCACAGTGTGCGAAATATGTTTTTTTTCATAGTATTTCCTTGTTGAGTAATGTATGTATTATAGCATATGTTGAGAGAGCGCTTTTAATAAAGAGCAGTGTAGTCTACGATGCTACTACGATATATTACGATACTAAAAACGCCTCATTGTATCGTGTCATATAATGACGTGCACAATGAGAGCGCTGTTTGCATGCTCTTTATATTTGAGGAGTTATCTGTTTACTACCATGCAACTACTTGATGACCTTCGCGTGCAGAAAATGCAGCATCTGCTGTTTCTTTGTTCCAAGTCACTCCATTGGTTGAGCTATACACATCGTTTAATGGTTTAGAAGAAGCATCAACCCCCCCCATGAGAAAGAGTGTGTTATTAAAAACGACTACCTGATGACTGGAGCGCGCAGAAAACAGCGTTCCTTTTGTTGATACAGATGTCCAATTCATTCCATCAGGTGAGCTATACACATCGTTTAATCTATTACCATTGCTATTTCCTCCAATGAGAAAGAATGTATTATTAAAAACAACTACCTGATGATAGGCGCGTGCAGAAAACGAACCTGTTGCTTTTGTCCACGTTTCCCCATTAGGTGAGCTATACACATCGCTTGATGGTTTAGAAGAAGCATCAAGTCCCCCAATGAGAAAGAGTGTGTTATTAAATACAACTACCTGATGAAAGAAGCGTTCAGGCAACGTGCCTGCTGTTGGTACAGATGTCCAATCCACTCCATTGGTTGAGCTATGCACATCGTTGAATTTAGTAGAAGCATCCCGTCCCCCAATGAGCAAGAGTTGGTCTTTAAAGACGACTACCTGATGACCGTAGCGTTCAGAAAACGAACCTGTTGCTTTTGTCCACGTTTTTCCATCAGGTGAGCTATGCACATCGTTTAATGGTTTAGAAGAAGCATCGATCCCCCCGATGAGAAAGAGTTTGTTATCAAAGAAAACTACCTGATGACTGGAGCGCGTAGAAAATGTATCTATTGTTGTTTCTTTGTTCCAAGCCACTCCATTGGTTGAGCTATACACATCGTTGGTTTGAAGACGAGGTATTCCTCCCCCAATGAGCAAGAGCGTGGATGGGATTTTGCTTCCAGATGCTGAGGTATCAGTAGAATTACAAGAATGCGCTGAGAGCGCGAGAGCAAGAATACTCATACTTATTGTTATTATTATAAAAGTGCACAGTGTGCGTACTATACTTTTTTGCATACGTATCTCCTTTTTGTTGATTACTAATGCATTAATAGTATATTTACATAATTTTGTAAGTGGTTATTTGTTATACCATGCAACTACCTGATGAATGTAGCGTGCAGGAAATGCAGCTTTTGCTGTTACTGGTGTCCACGTTTTTCCATCTTTTGAGCTATACACATCGTTGAATTTATTAGAATCATTCCAACCTCCAATGAGGAAGAGTGTGTTATTAAAAACGACTACCTGATGATCGTAGCGCGGAGAAAATCCATCAGTGTATGGTTGTGTAGGATTGTTTGGACGTTCTTGGTTCCAAATTTTTCCATCTTTTGAGCTATACACATCGTTGAATACAGTAGAACTGTTATACCCCCCAATGAGAAAAAGTTTATTTTGAAAGACGACTACCTGATGATTGTAGCGCGGAGAAAATCCATCAGTGTATGGTTGTGTAGGATTGTTTGGACGTTCTTGGTTCCATTTTTTCCCCATCAGGTGAGCTATATACATCGTTGAATTTATTAGAATTATTCCAACCTCCAATGAGAAAGAGTTGATCTTTAAAGACGACTACCTGATGACCGAAGCGCGGAGAAAATCCATTAGTGTATGGTTTAGGATGGTTTGGACGTTCTTGGTTCCATTTTTTTCCATCAGCTGAGCTATATACATCGTTTAATGCATGAGTACCATCTCCGCCTCCAATGAGAAAAAGTTTATTTTGAAAGACGACTACCTGATGATTGTAGCGCGGAGAAAAGCCTTTAGTGGGGTCTCGTTTATCATCGTGTGGGAGTTCTTGTTTCCAATATTTTCCATCAGGTGAGCTATATACATCGTTGAATTGAATAAAATTCTTCCAACCTCCAATGAGAAAGAGTTGATTTTTAAGGGAGACTACCTGATGACCGAAGCGCGGAGAAAAGCTATCAGTGTATGGTTGTGTAGGATGGTTTGGACGTTCTTGGTTCCATTTTTTTCCATCCAGCGAGCTATACACATCGTTGAATTGAGTAGCACCTTCATTTCCCCCAATGAGGAAGAGCTTGGGTGAGGTGTTGTTGCGAGCAGATGTAGTAGTGGAATTACAAGATTGCGCTGAGAGTGCGAGTGTGAGGGAGCTCATGCTTATTGCTGTTATTATAAAAGCACATAGTGTACGTAATATATTTTTTTTCATACGTATCTCCTGGTGTAATACTATATATAGTATACCATGCTTTTAGAGTATTTGATAGAAAAAGTTTGAGTTTTTTTATGATACCACTACGATATTAAAAACGCCCTCATTGTGCCATGTCATAGAGTGACGTGCACAATGAGAGCGTCGTTTGCATGCTCTTATATTTTAGAGTAGCTATGTGCTTACCATACAACTATTTGATGATCGATGCGCGGAGTAAAGCCCTTAGTGGCTGGTCGTGTATCATCGTGTGGGAGTTCTTCTTTCCAAGTGATTCCATCATCTGAGCTGTACACATCGTTTAGTTTACCAGTATTATCAATTCCCCCAATGAGGAAGAGTGTGTTATTAAAGACGACTACCTGATGATTAGTGCGCGGAGAAAAGCCATCAGTGCCTTTTCGGTCAATATCGTTGCCAAGTTCTTTTTTCCACGTTTTTCCTTCATCATCTGAGCTGTACACATCGTTTTTTGGATAACCATCAGTTCCCCCAATGAGCAAGAGTTTGTTATTAAAGACAACTACCTGATGATGAGAGCGTGGAGAAAATAGAGGTTTTTTTGTTTTTACTTTTTTCCACTTTTTTCCATTATCTGAGCTATACACATCGTTGAATCGAGTGGTGCTTGTTCCCCCTTTAATTTTCTGTCCACCTCCAATGAGAAAGATTTTTTTATTAAAGACAACTACCTGATGACCGTTGCGCGGAGAAAATAGATTACCTTTTGTTTTTACTTTTTCCCACTTTTTCCCATCCGTTGAGCTATACACATCGTTTACAAAACCAGTAATATCAGACCCCCCAATGAGAAAGAGTGTGTCTTTTAAGGAGACTACCTGATGATGAGAGCGTGGAGTAAATCCATCAGTGGCTAGTCGTGCAGAGTTGTGTGGAAGTTCTTGCGTCCACGTTTTTCCATCGGGTGAGCTATATACATCGTTTAATTCATCATCACGCTTCAATCCTCCAATGAGGAAGAGTTTGTTTTTTAAGCCGACTACCCGATGACCGTCGCGCGGAGTAAATCCGTCAGTGCCTGTTCGTTTATTATTGTTTGGGAGTTCTTGTTTCCAATGTTTTCCATCAGTTGAGCTATATATATCGTTTCTATTATCCGTATCAAGTCCCCCAATGAGGAAGAGCGCGTGTGAAGTGTTGCTAGCAGATGTAGTAGGAGTAGTAGGCTTACAGGACTGCGCTGAAAGCGCGAGTGCGAGAGTGCTCATGCTTATTGTTGTTAGTATAAAAGTGCACAGTATGCGAAATATGGTTTTTTTCATACGCATCTCCTGGTGTAATAATATAAATAGTATACCATGCTTTTAGGGTATTTGATAGAAAAAGTTTGATTTTTTTATGATACTATACGATAATAAAAACGCCCTCATTGTGCCATGTCATAGAGTGACGTGTACAATGAGAGCGTTGTTTGCATGCTCTTATATTTTAGAGTGGTTTATGTGCTTACTCCCATGCAACTACCTGATGACGGGAGCGAGCAGGAAATGCAGCACCTTTTGTTAATTGTGTCCACGTTTTTCCTTCATTATCTGAGCTGTACACATCGTTTAGGTGACCAGTACTATCATATCCCCCAATAAGAAAGAGTTTGTTATCAAAGACGACTACCTGATGATTGTAGCGCTGAGAAAAGCCATCAATGCCTTTTCGGTTAATATTGTTGCCAAGTTCTTGTGTCCACGTTTTTCCTTCATCATCTGAGCTGTATACATCGTTTTTTGGACTACCATCAGTTCCCCCAATGAGCAAGAGTTTGTTATTCAAGACGACTACCTGATGACTGGCGCGCTCAGGAAATTCAGACTTTAGTGTTTGTGTTACTTGTGTCCAAGTCTTTCCTTCATCAGTTGATCTCCACACATCGTCGAGGTCAGTACCGTTATTTCCCCCCATGAGAAAGAGTTTGTCTTTTAAGACGACTACCTGATGAATGGAGCGCTTAGTAAATTCATCAACTGGTTTTATTGATACTGGTTCCCACTTAGTTCCATCATCTGAGCTATAGACATCGTTTAATGAGTTGGGAAGATTATATCCCCCAATGAGCAAGAGTTTATCTTTGAGGACAACTACTTGATGGCCATTGCGTGGAGTAAATAGATTACCTGTTGTTTTTTCTTTTGTCCAAGTGACTCCATTAGGTGAGCTCCACACATCGTTTTTGTTAGAAGCATCCCGTCCCCCAATGAGAAAGAATTTTTTATCAAAAACAACTACCCGATGACTGGAGCGCGGAGAAAACACAGTGCCTTTTGTTGTTACTTGTTTCCAATTCACTCCATTAGATGAGCTCCACACATCGTTGAGTTTAGAACCATTATCTCCCCCAATGAGCACGAGCGATGGTCGGGTGATGGCTCTAGATTCTGAGGTGCCATTATTAGATTCTGAGTTGTTATTATTAGTATCACAGGACTGCGCTGAGAGCGCGAGTGCAAGAATACTCATGCTTATTGTTATTATTATAAAAGTGCACAGTGTGCGAAATATGATTTTTTTCATATTATAATCTCCTTGTTAGTGATGCATATAGTTATAGCATACTTTGAGAACATTTAGTAGAGAGAGAGTAGTTATGTAGTTACCATACAACTACCTGATGAGCAGAGCGCGCAGTAAATTCATCACCTGGTTTTATTGATACTGGTGTCCATGTAGCTCCTTCATCATCTGAGCTATACACATCGTTGTAGTAAATACGACTACTCATATGAAATTTGTCTCCTCCAATGAGAACGAGTTTATTATTCAAGACAACTACCTGATGATTGCGGCGCGTAGAAAATGCAGCATTTGCTGTTACTGGTGTCCATGTAGCTCCTTCATCATCTGAGCTATACACATCGTTGTAGTAAGTACCAGTAGAACTATCATATCCTCCAATGAGAAAGAGTTTGTTATTAAAGACAACTACCTGATGACCAGAGCGCGCAGGAAATCCTTTACCTTTTGTTATTACTGGTTCCCACTTAGTTCCATTATCTGAGCTGTACACATCGTTTTTTGGATGACCATCAGTTCCCCCAATGAGCAAGAGTTTGTTATTCAAGACAACTACCTGATGACCTCTACGCGCAGGAAAACAGAGTGCCTGTTGTTGTTACTGGTTCCCACTTAGTTCCATTATCTGAGCTATATACATCGTTGTAGTAAGCCCCACTATTTCCTTTTCCCCCAATGAGAAAGAGTTTATCTTTAAAGACAACTACTTGATGATCGCCGCGCGCAAGAAACAGAGTACCTGTTGTTGTTACTGGTGTCCACGTTTTTCCATCTTCTGAGCTATATACATCGTTTAGGTAATCAATACCATCATCTCCTCCAATGAGCCAGAGTGTGTTATCAAAGACGACTACCTGATGACTGTCGCGTGCAGAAAATCCAGCATTTGCTGTTTCTTGTGGCCACTTTTTTCCATCGGTTGAGCTATATACATCGTTTAAGTAAGTAGAACGAGTAGATTTCTTCCCGAATCCCCCAATGAGCAAGAGCGTATATGAGATTTTGTTGTCAGCAGATGGAATACTAGTATAAGAAGGAGGAGTAGAATCACAAGACTGCGCTGAGAGCGCGAATGCAAGCATACTCATGCTTATTGTGATGATTATAAAAGTGTACAGTGTGTAAAATATGTTTTTTTTCATTTATCTCTCTCCTTTGTTTAATGCTAAACGGATTATAGCATATTTTGAAATTACTTGTGTAAAGACAAGGTGAGTTTTTTTATGATATTGCTACGATACTAAAAACGCCCTCATTGTGCTATGTCATAGAGTGACGTGTACAATGAGAGCGTCGTTTTGCATGCTCTCTATTTTGAGGAGTTATGTGCTACCATACCACTACCTGATGACTGCCACGCGGAGAAAAGCCAGCATTTGCTGTTACTTTTTTCCAATTCACGCCATCTTTTGAGCTGTACACATCGTTGACAGTTATATTAGATTGATCAAACCCTCCAATGAGAAAGAGTGTTTTATCATATTCAACTACCTGATGAAAGTGGCGCGCAGGAAGTGAAGTACTTGTTGGTGTTTCTTCTTTCCAATTAATTCCATTAGTTGAGCTATACACATCATTTAATCTATTAGTACCATCATATCCTCCAATGAGAAAGAGTGTGTTATTAAATGTAACTACTTGATGATAGACGCGCGCAGAAAAGCGAGTAGGAGTGCTTGTTTGCGAACCATCATTTTTGAGTTCTTCTTTCCAATTAATTCCATCAGTTGAGCTGTACACATCGTTGTAGTGCGTTTTACTACTTCCTTCTCCCCCAATGAGCCAGAGTTTGTTATTAAATGTAACTACTTGATGACCTCTGCGCGCAGAAAATAGGGCTGGAGTACCTTTTGGTGTTTCTTTGTTCCAAGTAATTCCATCAGTTGAGCTATACACATCATTTAATAGAGTAGAACCATCTTTTCCCCCAATGAGCCAGAGTTTGTTATCAAAGACGACTACCTGATGATTGGAGCGCGCAGAAAATAGGGCTGGAGTACCTTTTGGTGTTTCTTTGTTCCAATGAATTCCATCGGTTGAGCTATATACATCGTCTAACAAACCAGTAAGACCATTTCCCCCAATGAGCCAGAGTTTGTTATTAAATGTAACTACTTGATGACCTCTGCGCTCAGAAAATAGGGCTGGAGTACCTGTTGCTGTTGTTTTGTTCCAATCTACTCCATTTTTTGAGCTATACACATCGTTTAATAGAGTAGAACCATCCTCTCCCCCAATGAGCAAAAGCGATGTAGCAGATGGGGCAGACTCACAGGTCAGTGCTGAGAGCGCGAGTGCGAGCGTAGTCATGCTTATTGTTATAAGTATAAAAGCACACAGTGTGCGAAATATGGTTTTTTTCATATTATAATCTCCTTGTTGAGTAATTCATATGAATTATAGTATATTTTGAAAATTTTTGTGATAGAGAATAGTGTGCCCGCGATTATTACTACGATATACTACGATAGTATTACGATACTAAAAACGCCCTCATTGTGCCATGTCATAGAGTGACGTGCACAATGAGGGCGCTGTGTTGCATGCTTTCTATTTTGAGGAGTTATGTGCTACCATGCAATGACTTGATGACCAGCGCGCACAGAAAATTCAGCATGTTCTGTTACTTTGTCCCAATCTTTTCCATTAGTTGAGCTCCACACATCGTTGTAGTAAGCACCACCACTCCCTTCTCCCCCAATGAGCCAGAGTTTGTTTTTAAATGCAACTACCTGATGACCGTAGCGTTCAGAAAATGCAGCATGTTCTGTTACTTTGTCCCAATTTTTTCCATTAGTTGAGCTCCACACATCGTTGTAGTAAGTAAAAGACCCCAAATAATAATTAGTTCCCCCAATGAGAAAGAGTGTGTTATTAAATGCAACTACCTGATGACCCATGCGCTCAGGAAATGCAGCATGTGCTGTTTCTTCTTTCCAAGTAAGTCCGTCAGTTGAGCTATGCACATCATATTCTGCACCCCAAAAACCCCTAAGTCCCCCAATGAGAAAGAGTTGCTTATTAAATTCAACTACCTGATGACCGCCGCGCGCAGAAAAGCTCACACGTGCTTTTTTTTCTTTCCAAGTCAATCCATCATCTGAGCTATATACATCGTTTGACACACTCACCTGACTTGTTCTTCCTCCAATGAGAAAGAGTTGCTTATTAAATGCAACGAGCGGATGGCCGTAACGCACAGGAAATGGAGCCTTTGCTGTTACTTGTGTCCACGTTGTTCCATCAGGTGAGCTATACACATCGTTTAAGTAAGAACTATAACGTCGTCCCCCAATGAGAAAGAGTGTGTTATCAAAGAAAACTACCTGATGGCCGTAACGTCCAGAAAATGCAGCTCTTTCTATTGCTTTTTTCCATGTTTTGCCATCAGTTGAGCTATATACATCGTTTAGGTTGCCATCACCCGCTCCACCAATGAGCACGAGCGATGGTCGGGGAATATCGATAAGTGGTGCGGTGAAGCTGTTGTTAGGAGAAGTAGGATTAAGCTCACAAGACAGTACCGAAAGCGCGAGCGTGAGAGTAGTTATACTTATTATTATAAAAGTGCACAGTGTGTGCGTTATGTTTTTTTTCATATGTATTTCCGTTTGTTGAGTGCTTATGTGTTGTAGCATATGCTGAAGACTGCTTGTGATAAAGGGCAGTGTTGCTATGATACTACTACGATAATAACAACGCCTTCATTGTGCCTGTATATAAGGTTTGTACACATGAGAGCGTTGTTTGCATGCTCTATATATTTGAATGAGTTATCTGTTTACCATGCAACTACCTGATGACCAGCGCGCACAGAAAATTCAGCATGTTCTGTTACAAGAGTCCAATTAACTCCATTAGTTGAGCTGTACACATCGTTGTAGTAAGCACCACCACTCCCTTCTCCACCAATGAGAAAGAGTTTTTTATCAAATTCAACTACCTGATGACCGTAGCGCCCAGAAAACCCATCAGCAGGGTTTCGTGCTTCATCGTTTTTGAGTTCTTCTTGCCAAGTAACTCCATCCGTTGAGCTCCACACATCGTTGTAGTAGGTATAAGTTCCCCAAATAGATCCCAAACAATAATCAGCTCCCCCAATGAGAAAGAGTGTGTTATTAAATGCAACTATCTGATGACCCATGCGCTCAGGAAATCCAGCATCTGCTTTTTTTTCTTTCCAAGTAACTCCGTCAGTTGAGCTATGCACATCGTTGAACGTACTATAACAAAGACCATTAATTCCCCCAATGAGAAAGAGTTGCTTATTCAATTCAACTACCTGATGACCGCCACGCACAGAAAATTTAGCACTTGCTGTTTTTTCTTTCCAAACCAATCCATCATCTGAGCTATATACATCGTTTAATATACTCGCCAAACCATATCTTCCTCCAATGAGAAAGAGTTGCTTATTAAATGCAAGTACCGAATGGCCGTAGCGCCCAAAAAATGGAGCGTTTGCTGTTTCTTGTGTCCAAGAAGTTCCATCAGGTGAGCTATACACATCGTTGTAGTAAGTAGAACTATGCTTTCCTCCAATGAGAAAGAGTGTATTATCAAAGACAACTACCTGATGACCAAAGCGCTTAGAAAATGCCGCTCTTTCTATTGCTTTTGTCCATGTTTTTCCATCAGTTGAGCTATATACATCGTTTAGGTCACCATAAGCCCCTCCCCCAATGAGAACGAGTGATGGTCGGGGAATAACGATCAGTGGTGCGGTGGCGCTGTTTTCGGCAGAAGTAGGATCAGTTTCACAAGATAGTGCTGAGAGAGCGAGAGTAGTTACGCCTATTGTTGTTATTATAAAAGCGCACAGTGTGTGGAATATGTTTTTTTGCATATTATAATCTCCTTTTTTGAGTAATTCATATGAATTATAATATATTTTGAAAGTTTTTGTGATAGAGAATAATGTGCCCGCGATTATTACTATGATAGTATACGATGATAAAAACGCCCTCATTGTGCCATGTCATAGAGTGACGTGCACAATGAGAGTGTTTTTTGCATGCTCTTTCTATTTAGAGTAGTTATCTGTTTACCATGCAACTACCTGATGGTTGAAGCGCGCAGGAAATAGAGGGCTTGTTGTTTTGACTTTTTCCCATGTAATTCCATCTTCTGACGTCCACACATCGTTTAATGACTTAGAAGAAGCATTCTCCCCACCAATGAGCCAGAGTTTGCCATTAAAAACAACTACCTGATGACCGGAACGAGCAGGAAATGCAGCTGTTGGTGCTGGTGTCCACGTTGCTCCATTTTTTGAACTATATACATCGTTTAAGTAAGCAACAGAAGAAGAAGTAGTAGAAATATAAGTAGAATCAATATAACCAGCAATAATAGTAGGATCACTAAGACCACCACCAAAAGTAACACCAGAAGTAGTAGAAATTTCAAGTCCCCCAATGAGCCAGAGTTTGTCTTTAAAGACAACTACCTGATGACCATTGCGTGCAGAAAATGCAACTTTGTCTGTTGCTGATACTGGTGTCCATGTTTTTCCATCTTTTGAGCTATACACATCGTGGTAGCGAATATATTTATAAGGAAAAGAAGAAAGAGGCTCATGTATACGTTTAAATCCTCCGATGAGAAAGAGTTTGTCTTTAAAGACAACTACCTGATGATAGGCGCGCGGCAAAAAGCCATCATCAGGGTTTCGTGCTGGATCGTTTTTGAGTACTTCTGTCCATTTTATTCCATCTTCTGAGCTATACACATCGTTGTAGTAAGCACCACCACTTCCTTCTCCCCCAATGAGCCAGAGTTTGTTTTTAAATTCAACTACCTGATGGCCGTAACGTGCGGAAAATCCCGTGCTTGGTTTTTTTGTCCACGTTTTTCCATTGGTTGAGCTATACACATCGTTTAAGTAAGTAGAACCATCAGATCCTCCAATGAGAAAGAGTTGATTATCAAAGACAACTACCTGATGCCAGCGACGTGGAGAAAAGCCATCAGCTTCTTTTCGTGATGTATTGAGTGAGAGTTTTTTTGTCCATTTTTTTCCATAAGGTGAGCTATATACATCGTTTAGTTGTTTTAAACTATCATGTCCTCCAATGAGCAAGAGCATGGTTGGGGTGCGTTTGTGAGATTCATAAATTGAATTAGTAGGAGGAGCCGCATCACAAGACTGCGCTGAGAGCGCGAGTACGAGGGTACTCATACTTATTGTTGTTATTATAACAGCGCACAGTGTGCGTACTATGTTTTTTTGCATATGTATCTCCTTTTTAAGTAAATTCATATGAATTATAGTGTTTTTAAAAATTTTTGTAAAGAAAACAATTACGTTTTTTTATAATATTACGATAATAAAAACGCCCTATTGTGCCATGTCATAGAGAGTGACGTGTACAATGAGAGCGTCGTTTTGCATGCTCTGTATTGAGAAGAGTAGCTATGTGCTTACCATGCAACTACCTGATAATTGGTACGTGCAGCAAATGGAGTGCTTGCTGTTACTTTTTCCCAAGTAGCTCCATCTTTTGAGCTCCACACATCGTTTAATAGAGTAGAACCATCGGTTCCCCCAATGAGAAAGAGTTGGTTTTTAAAGACAACTACTCGATGTTTGGAGCGCGCAGGAAATGCAGCGCTTGCTGTTACTGGTGTCCACGTTTTTCCATCTTCTGAGCTATACACATCGTTTAATCTCTTAGAACCATCATCTCCCGCAATGAGCCAGAGTTTGTTCTTAAAGACGACTACCTGATGATAGGAGCGCGCAGGAAATCCAGCACCTGCTGTTACTGGTGTCCACGTTATTCCATTTTCTGAGCTATACACATCGTTTAATCTCTTAGAACCATCAACCCCCGCAATGAGCCAGAGTTTCTTATCAAAAACAACTACCTGATGACCGAAGCGATCAGGAAAAGCAGGGTTGTCTTCTATTAGTGTCCACGTTATACCCTCATCTGAGGAGTTATAGACATCGTCTGATCCATACTTACCATCATTTCCTCCGATGAGCCAGAGTGTGTTGTCAAAGACGACCACCTGATGGCCGTCGCGCTGAGAAAAGCCATTCTTGTATGATCGGGAAAGATTGTTTTTGAGTATTTCTTCCCACTTAATTCCGTCAGTTGATTTATACACATCGTTGAATTTAGTAGTACCTGCTTCTCTTCCCCCAATGAGAAAGAGTGTGTTATTAAATGCAACTACCTGATGACCGTAGCGCTGAGAAAACCCCAAATCTTTTTTTCGGTTCTTATCGTCTTCGAGTTCTTTGTTCCAATTCACTCCATCAGTTGAGCTCCACACATCGTTGAAGAAATTAGAAGCGTTATCATATCCCCCAATGATCAAGAGCTTGGATGAGGAGCAAGGTGCAGCAGGTTCACAAGACAGCGCTGAGAGCGCGAGCGTAGTCGTGCTTATTGTTATGAGTATAAAAGTGCACAGTGTGCGGAATATGGTTTTTTTCATAATTATGATTTCCTTTTTTTGATAGAGAGCGCTGTTTGCATGCTATCTCTCTATTTTAGAGAAGCTATGTGCTTATCATGCAACTACCTGATGACCAGCGCGCGCAGAAAATATACCTGTTGTTGTTTCTTTGTTCTCATTTACTCCACTAGTTGAGCTATACATATCATTTAATTGCTTGAGCGAAGTACGCCCCCTTCCAATGACCAAGAGTGTGGATGGGGATTGTTGTTAGCATATTTTGAGGTGCTACCGGCAGGTTTACAAAACAGCGCTGAGCGCGCGAGAGCGAGAATACTCATGCTTATTGGTATGAGTATAAAAGTGTACAGTGTGCAGAATATGGTTTTTTGCATATTATAATCTCCTTTTTTGAGTAATTCATATGAATTATAGTATATTTTGAAATTTTTTTGATAGAGAGCAGTGTGCCCGCGATTATTACTACGATATACTACGATACTATACAATAATAAAAACGCCCTCATTGTGCCATGTCATAGAGTGACGTGTACAATGAGAGCGTCATTTTGCATTGCTCTGTATTATATAGAGTAGCTATGTGCTTACCATGCAACTACCTGATGACCGTAGCGCTTAGAAAAGCCAGTAGTGCCTGTGCGTGTAACATTGTGTGAGAGTACTTCTGTCCAAGTCTTTCCTTCATCATCTGAGCTATATACATCGTTTAATTTATTAGTACCATCATATCCCCCAATGAGAAAGAGTTTGTTATCAAAGACGACTATCCGATGACTGGAGCGCTGAGAAAAGCCAGTAGTGCCTGTGCGTGTAACATTGTGTGAGAGTACTTCTGTCCAAGTCTTTCCTTCATCATCTGAGCTATACACATCGTTTAATTGCTTAGAACCATCATATCCCCCAATGAGAAAGAGTTTGTTATTAAAAACGACTACCTGATGACTGTTGCGCGCAGAAAAGCCAGTAGTGCCTGTGCGTGTAACATTGTTTGAGAGTACTTTTTTCCAAGTCTTTCCTTCATCATCTGAGCTCCACACATCGTTTAATCTATTAGTACCATCATATCCCCCAATGAGAAAGAGTTTCTTATCAAAGGCAACTACCTGATGACTGGAGCGCGCAGAAAATACAGCACCTGTTGTTGTTACTGGTGTCCAATCTTTTCCATTATCTGAGCTATACACATCGTTTAATCTATTAGTACCATCATATCCCCCAATGAGAAAGAGTTTGTTATCAAAGACGACTACCTGATGACTGTTGCGCGCAGAAAAGCCAGTAGTGCCTGTGCGTTTAACATTGTTTGAGAGTACTTTTGTCCAAGTCTTTCCTTCATCATCTGAGCTCCACACATCGTTTTTTTGAGATGTATCAAAACTATTCATTCCCCCAATGAGAAAGAGTTTCTTATCAAAGGCAACTACCTGATGATTGTGGCGCGCAGAAAATACAGCACCTGTTGTTGTTACTGGTGTCCAATCTTTTCCATTTTTTGAGCTATATACATCGTTTGTGTCCGTCAAAGAACTAATATTTCCCCCAATGATCAAGAGCGATGTAGCAGGTGGAGTAAAATCACAGGACTGCGCTGAGAGCGCGAGTGCGAGCGTGCTCATGCTTATTGTTATTATTATAAAAGTGCACAGTGTGCGAAATATGTTTTTTTTCATATTATAATCTCCTTTTTTGAGTAATTCATATAAATTATAATATATTTTGAAATTTTTGTGATAAAGAGCAGTGTGCCCGCGATTATTACTACGATATACTACGATACTATACAATAATAAAACGCCCTCATTGTGCCATGTCATAGAGTGACGTGTACAATGAGAGCGTTTTTTGCATGCTCTGTATTGAGAAGAGTAGCTATGTGCTTACCATGCAACTACCTGATGAAAGGTGCGCTGAGAAAAGCCAGCGTTTGCTGTTTCTTGTGTCCACATTTTTCCATTTGTTGAGCTATACACATCGTTTAGGTAATCAGTAGAACGATTAGATCCCCCAATGAGAAAGAGTTTGTTATTAAAGACAACTACTTGATGATCGTCGCGCGGAGAAAAGCCCTTAGCAGGTTTTCGTGTATCATTGTGTGGGATTTCTTCTGTCCAATCTTTTCCATGATCTGAGCTCCACACATCGTTTAGGTAATCAGTAGAATGATTAGATCCCCCAATGAGAAAGAGTTTGTTTTGAAAGACGACTACCTGATGACCTCTGCGCGCCGAAAATATACCTGTTGTTGTTACTTTGTCCCAAGTAACTCCATTATCTGAGCTATACACATCGTTTAAGTAAGTAGAACCATTATATCCCCCAATGAGCCAGAGTTTGTTTTGAAAGACAACTACCTGATGAAAGGCGCGCTGAGAAAAGCCAGCAATGCCTTTTCGGTTTTTATCGTCTTTGAGTTCTTTTTTCCAAGTAACTCCTTCATCATCTGAGCTCCACACATCGTTTAAGTAAGTAGAACTATTATATCCCCCAATGAGCCAGAGTTTGTTTTGAAAGACAACTACTTGATGTTCGTCGCGCGCAGGAAATGTAGCACTTGCTGTTACTTGTGTCCACGTTTTTCCATCAGGTGAGCTATACACATCGTTTAATGGCTTAGAACCATCATATCCCCCAATGAGAAAGAGTGTGTTATTAAAGACGACTACCTGATGACCGTTGCGCTGAGAAAAGCCAGCAGTGCCTGATCGTGCATTATTGTCGAGTTCTTCTTTCCAAGTAACTCCATGAGATGAGCTATATATATCATTGAATTGTGTGAGCGAAGCACCTTCCTCCCCCAATGAGCACGAGCGATGGGCTGTTGATACCGATAGATGTTGTAGATGTAGATGGGGTGCTAACGCCAGGTGTAGATGGGGATGGGGTGCTAACGCCAGGTGTAGATGGGGATGGGGTGCTAACGCCAGGTGTAGATGGGGATGGGATGCTAACGCCAGGTGTAGATGGGGATGGGATGCTAACGCCAGGTGTAGATGGGGATGGGGCTTTGTTGCAAGGTGCAGCAGGTTCACAAGACAGCGCTGAGAGCGCGAGCGTAGTCATGCTTATTGTTATGAGTATAAAAGTGCATAGTGTGCGGAATATGGGTTTTGTCATAATTATAATTTCCTTTTTTGATAGCGAACAGTTGAGTTTTTTTATGATATTACTACGATAGTATTACGATAATAACAATGCCTCATTGTTCCATGTCATAGAGTGATGTGTACAATGAGAGCGCTGTTTGCATGCTCTGTATATTTTAGAGTAGCTATCTGCTTACCATACAACTACCTGATGATTTTCGCGCGGAGAAAATAGAGCACCTGTTGTTATTTCTGTCCAATCTTGTCCATTCTCTGAGCTCCACACATCGTTTTTGTTAGAACCATCATATCCCTCCAATGAGAAAGAACAATGCAGTAAATGATGAAGAAGCAGGTTCACAAGACAGCGCTGAGCGCGCGAGTGCAAGCGTAGTCATGCTTATTGTTGTTATTATAAAAGTGCACAGTGTGCGGAATATGGTTTTTTTCATAGTATATCCTTTGTTGAGTAATACAGATAGTATAACATGCTTTGAGCGCATTTATAAAGAGCAGTGTGCCCGCGATTATTACTACGATATATTAACATACTATACAATAATAAAAACGCCCTCATTGTACTATGTCATAAAGTGACGTGTACAATGAGAG
>CALYOO010000129.1:0-69077 GCA_945261195.1 Cryptosula pallasiana
TTCTAATTTTTCAAAAATCAATAATCCTATGCTAATACAAAGATTAGGAATATTGTACATATACGAATAAATGGTGTGCGATAATACAATTGTATTTTTTTTAAGAATTGTAGAAAACTATTGTTCTAAAATATTCCATAGTCTAATTTTACATGATTTTATCTATTTATATATTACAAAATCATCGATATATAAATAAATCAAAAATAAAAAAACAATAATCAATTACATACCATATAAGTTAATATATCTCTAAATGTAAGTAATAGAGAAACTAATAGAGTGCTAGATATTTATCTCATTTTTTCAATATACCTATATTTGTTTTTATATAAACAAATATCTATATTTCAATGTAGATTAAATCATTAATGTATATCTTATATCACAAGGAGGAATTTTGTCAATTTCAAACATATTTCAAAAACAAATTATTATGCGTCGAGTATGCTACGCAATAACGCCATTGTTTATTTATTCTATACTTCTATATGGAATACAACCTCTCTATCAAGTTGCGGTAGCATTCATTGTTGGGATTCTAACAGAATACTTATTTGAAAAAAAACGCAATAAAAAAACTTCTGAAGCTGTTCTCGTAACATGCTATCTCTATGGGCTTTCTCTTCCTCCTAATTTACCAATATGGATAAACATTATTGGTGCATTTTTTGCTGTATTTATAGCAAAATGCGTATTTGGGGGATTTGGTCGCAACGTATACAATCCAGCTATAACCGGTAGATTGTTTATTTATCTATCATTTCCAATAGCACTTACCACTCTCTATTGGACAGCACTCTCTCCAATGGCACAAGTGTTCTCAGAATTTTTAGGAGATTCACAATATATGCAAGAAGGATTAGATGCTATAAGCATTGCAACTCCTCTTGTGTCGCTTCAAGAAGGAATTATTCCACCACTATCGAGCTTATTTTTTGGGTTGCGCAGTGGATCACTTGGTGAAAGCGCTATATTTTTACTCATATTGTCTGCTGGCTATCTTATACTCACCAAAACAGCTGATTGGAGACTGATGCTATCAACATTGCTCTCTGCCACCATCTTATTGATTGTGTTTTATGCAGCGGGACTGATGAAAGGATTTCAGGATAATCTAAGCATAGAAGAAGGTGTCCGTGTCGTACTCGCTTATTTGATGTCTGGATCTCTTGTATATGTAATTGTCTTTATGACTACCGATCCTATATCAGCACCTAATAATCCATCAGCAAAATGGATATATGGAGCTATTATAGGAGCCTGTACCATTCTTATCCGACTCTTTAGTGGGTTTCCAGAAGGAGTAAGCTTTGCAGTAATGATTGGAAATACTTTTGCCTGTCTTCTTGATGAAGTAACTCCTAAAAAACCAGCAAAGAAGAAAAAATTGAACACAGTTACAAAAGCAGCTGTTTCAGCCATGATAATATCAAAAAACTATTTTAAGGAGAACAAATAATTATGAAAAACTCTTTTTTATACACGGTCGTATTTACTTTTACCCTTTGTTTTTTATTCGTTCTCATACTTTCATTTACATATGAAGCAACAAAAGATACTATTGTAAAAAATCAAATATTTGCTAAGCAATATGCCATCTTACAAGCCCTTGGTTCAGACGCGCATTCAAAAGAAGCGGTATTTGATGAATTCAAAAAAGTTACTCAAGAAGAAAAAAATGATATAACATTTTATAAAGCAAATTTTAATGCTCCAGCAATTGCAAAGCAATTTTCAGGTCCTGGTCTTTGGGGTACTATTACAGGATACATTTCATTTTCTGAAGATCTATCACAAATACATGGATTTGAAATTGTCGATCAAAATGAAACTCCTGGATTAGGAGGACGCATATCCGAACCTTGGTTCAAAGAACAATTCAAAAATGAAAAAATAATAGATAACAACATAATTGTACGATCTGGTGGAGTAGGAGATACCAATAAAGAGAATGGAGCTATTGATGGCATCTCAGGTGCAACAAGAACAAGTGATAGCATTCAAAAAATCCTTACAAAAGAAATCAAAATATTTAAGGAAAATTTTAGGGGAATAGAATAATGAGTATATTAAAAGACAATGTTTGGAATAACAATCCAATATTCATGCAAATACTAGGTGTGTGCTCTGCACTTGCAGTAACAAATCTTATAATAAATACATTAATTATGGCTGTTGGTGTTACACTCGTAACAGGATTTAGCAGTCTCACAATATCTATTATTAAAGATCTCATACCTCGTAAAGTACGTATGATCACTCAAGTGCTTGTTATTGCATTCTACACTGTTATTGTAGACATAATATTACGTGCATATCTTCCGGATATCTCAAAACAATTAGGTCCATATGTAGGATTGATTATAACAAACTGTATTATTATGGGACGTGCCGAAGCATTTGCTCAATCTAATACACCACTATTATCACTATGGGATGGAATTACGAGTGGTATCGGATATATGTTAGTATTACTTGCTGTAGCATTTATAAGAGAACTTCTGGGTTTTGGAACACTTATGGGATTTCAAGTAATGTCACCTGAGTTTACAAATTGGTCCATCATGGTATCACCTCCAAGTGCATTTTTCTTACTAGGAATAATCATATGGATAGTGAAATCAATACAATTAAGAGCTACGCCTGCAGCAGTTGCAGCGCCTGCGTCAGCAAAATAGGAGAATAAATATGACAATACTATCACCTGAAATAGCACCATTAACACTGTTTTTTGCCTCAATATTTACGAGCAACATACTTCTTTCAAATTTTTTAGGAATGTGTTCGTTTATTGCCATTTCAAAAGACATAAAATCTTCTTTTGGACTAGGGTTAGCAGTTACTATAGTCCTTACAATAACAACACTCATAAACTGGATAGTGTACTACTTTGTACTTATACCGTTTGAATTAGAATATCTACGATATATTGTATTTATTATCGTAATCGCTGCAGTAGTACAAATGTTAGAAATGATCATCGACCGCGTATCTCAACCTCTCTATATTACTCTAGGGATATTTCTTCCGCTCATTACAGTAAATTGTTCAATCTTAGGTGTTGCACTCTTTATGCAAATTCGACAATATAATTTTGTACAAATGCTCGTATTTAGCATCGGATCTGGATTAGGATGGTGGCTTGCAATAGTAGCGCTTGCTGCAATGCGAAAACAAAAAATCGACAAAGCACCTATCCCAGAAGGATTAAAAGGTCCAGGAATTGTTTTTATTACCATAGGTCTTATGGCAATGGCATTTATTGGATTTTCAGGTATGCTCCCTGTGCAATAAAATAGCATACACTTTATTTAAAACATATATTAAGGAGATTAATAAAAATGTCAATGATATTTATCACAGCACCATTGGTGCTTGGTCTTGTAAGTGCTATTCTGGCAGCTCTTATAGATTTAACCGACAAAATTGTAAACAATTATGGAACATGTACCATAACCATAAACCATGGTAAAAAAGCAATGGATATAAAAGGCGGATCCCCCCTCCTTTTCACTCTTTCGGAACAAAAAATATTTGTTCCTTCTGCATGTGGTGGAAAAGGAAGTTGTGGGGCATGCAAAGTTATTGTAGATAGTGATGTAGGACCCTTGCTCCCTACAGAGCTCCCCTATCTTTCTCCGCAAGAAATAAAAGATAACGTACGTTTATCGTGCCAAATTAAAGTTAAAAAAGCTATAGATATTACTATTCCTGAAGAAATTTTCAATGTAAAAAGATTACATGCAACTGTTACGTCTATTAAAGATATGACATATGATATTAAAGAAGTACATTTTTCACTTCCTGAGCAAATAGATTTCAAACCTGGACAATATCAACAATTTGAAACTCCTAAATATAAACATGAAAAGAAAAAACATGATTCTACTATGCGAGCGTATTCTCTTTCTTCCTGTACCCATGATAAAAATGAATCTGAAATGCTTATTCGCCTTGTTCCTGGAGGGATAGTAACTACCTATGTCCATTCGTATTTAAAAGAAGGCGACAATATAAATCTTATTGGTCCTTTTGGTGACTTTTATGTAAGAGATACCAACGCTATTATGGTTTGTGTTGCTGGTGGTTCTGGAATGGCTCCATTTAAATCAATATTCAATAGTATGATTGCAGATAAAACATTCAATAAACGAGAAATATGGTACTTTTTTGGTGCACGTGCTGTAAGAGATCTCTACTATATGGACTGGCTCTATACGCTCGAAAAAACGCATAAAAATTTTCACTTTGTTCCTGCGCTTTCTGATCCACTTCCTGAAGATAATTGGACAGGTCCTACAGGATTGATTACAGAAGTATTGGATACTTATCTAAAAGAAAAAGTTGGCACAAATCCTGGAAGAGAAGGATATCTCTGTGGAAGCCCTGGAATGCTCGATGCCTGTATGGCCGTCATGGGGAAAAACAATATGACTTCCGATAAAATATACTTTGACAAATTTGCATAGAAAGCAATCTCATACAATATGTCAGGTAATAGTTTTGGTATAAACTTTAAAGTTCATACCTTTGGCGAATCACATGGGAAAGCTGTTGGGGTTATTGTTGATGGCGTAACTCCACAGCTTGATATCAGTGAAGAAGATATACAAAAAGAACTTGATCGTCGAAAACCTAGTCAATCTCACATTACTACATCTCGTGCCGAATCCGATATAATTCACATCGTTTCAGGGGTATTTCAAGGAAAAACTACTGGCACGCCTCTTACAATGATCTTATATAATCAGGATGCCAATCCTGAAGCTTACAACGAAATAAAACATGTATTTCGACCAGGACATGCTGATTATACATACATACAAAAATATGGAATACGTGATTGGCGTGGAAGCGGTCGTGCAAGTGGTCGAGAAACTGCCGCAAGAGTTGCTGCAGGAGCCATAGCAAAAAAATCTCTTACACGACGTGGAGTATCTGTTATTGCATTTACACAATCTGCAGGAGGAATACAAAGCGATGAAATAGATTATTCCGTTATCGAAAAAAATCCTATGCGAGCAGCAAACATAGCAGCAGCAGAAAAAATGTTCGCAAAAGGACTTGCACTCAAAGAAACATCAAACAGTATGGGCGGTATTATAGAATGTCATATTCACGGTGTTATCCCTGGACTAGGTGAACCTGTATTTAACAAGCTTGATGCCATGCTTGCTCATGCAATTATGTCTATTGGAGCTGTAAAAGGATTCGAAATCGGCATTGGATTTCAGGTTGCTCACAAAACAGGATTTGAAAATAACGATCAAATGAATAAAGAGGGCTTTATAACAAATAATGCCGGAGGAATACTTGGTGGTATCTCTACAGGAGCGCCGATAATCCTACGCCTTGCCGTCAAACCACCATCATCTATTGCCATAGAACAACATACTATGGGAGAAGATGGTAAAGAAGTCTCTGTAACAACAGAGGGCAGACACGATGTGTGTATCTGCCCACGAATTGTTCCTGTTGTAGAAGCAATGTGTTGTATTGTTCTTGAAGACATGTACAAAACACATTCTACTCTATGCTATTAATTTACTCTTCTGGATCAAATTCATCTTTGCTTGCTCCACATAACGGACAAACCCAATCTTCTGGTAAATCTGCAAATTCTGTTCCTGGATCTATATCACCATCGGGATCTCCATCTGCTGGATCATAAATATATCCACAAACTTGACATACATATTTCATAAAACCTCCTAAATATCTCACTTGTTAATATCTTTTTTTTTAAAAAACTAGAAATAACTATACTATATTTCTAAATACATTATATATCAAAACGAATTTTTTTATCTAATTCTTAGTCTCTAAAACTATATGTGAATTATATATAAAAATATAAATTTATAATTTTTTTTTCGCATTTTTTTGCGAAGATGACTTGAGATTGACGTCATCTTTACTCTGTTTTTCAGAAGATGTATGCTCTTTATTTTTTCTGTCTAGCGTTTTAGTATGCTGCAATACATTTGATTTATTCTCATTTTGCAGATCACTTTTTTTGTTTTTAGAAGACATAATTCCTTGTTGTATACGAATACAGCCAAGAAAAACAATAAAAATTGGAGAAATCTTTTGCAAAAGAAGAGACATCTCAAATTTATTCAGAACAGAAAATAATATTAATGCTGAAAATATCAATAAGTATATACCTACTACAACATAGCGTAATGTTCTACCATTCTGATATTGTAAATGTTTACTTGTACGAGTAAAAAATATTCCACATATAATCACACCAACACTTATAATCATCATTATAATAGGTACAATAATCTTATAATCACTAATATATTTATTAATTATTTTTGCAATCCAAATAGCAAAAAATATTACTCCGAGTATAAAATATAATTTTCGCATATAGGATAAAAGAGTAAATATAATAAGATATAATCCTAAAAATAATAAAGACCAATATTGTATTATGTCACGAAACCCACTAAATTCATCTCCTCCCAATAAATTTCCTATAAGCAAAAACACTCCACAGAAAACCCAAAATAATCCTGAAAAAAATTTATCTATTCTATTGTCTAACTTTTCCATATTTTACTCCTCATTGCTTTATCTTTATACTAATAGTATAACTCTATTTTTAATAAATTAAAAATAGAGTTATACTATTAGTAATATATGCAATCTAAACAGATAAAAATACTAACGATACTACTATGCTTTTGCACTTTTCTTTTTTGTGGTGTTCTCTGGGCTCAATCTTTTTTCTTTTCTAAAGCATATTTTTACAAAAAACAATATAAACGTCATGCATCTAATCCAGCAATAACATATAATGTTCTCAATAACTTATTAAAAATATCTACAACAAAAAAAAATACATTTTTCTCTCGAAAATATAATTCTCACAAAACAATACATACATTATTTATTGATCACATTCAAAATTATCCTGAAGATATCAATAATGGCTATTATAACCTTATAATAGGAAAATTATACGAAAAAAACAATGCCATATTGCAAGCAACAAAATATTATGAAATAGCATTTGACTTGCCAATGTCGCCTTTATATAAAGCAACAAAGCAATTAAACTCTTCCACAGAAGCGCTTCGTCGCATCATTACCATTAGTAAAATTCCATTGCAAGAACTGCATTATAATATGATAACACTAGAACAACATCCAGATATTATACCCAAGTCAATATTACATTACACCATTGGGGAGCTATATTACACCATCGGCATGTGGAATAATGCATATGCCTCATATCAAGAATTTCTAAAATATCCTAAAAAACAACTTGATACATCATATACAAAAATAATACAGAATCATGAAAATATATATTTGAAAGCAAAAAGAAGGAACAATACTTTTATTAATCGAACATGGAAATCAGCTGAGGAAGCAAGACAGGCTGTTTTATCCGCTCTTTACACAAAAAGCACATGGAGAATACAAAATTTACGAGCACCAAGTTTTTTTACTGCACAATGGGAAGAAAATATATTAGATTCAAATGTTTATATACCAACATTTAGAATAGACATAATCGTTCAAAACTCGAACATACACCCATCAGAAAAATTCAGTGATTTTTCTACACAGAATATAAAATTTTGGAAAATTGTCGGTTGGAAAACAGTATCAACCTGGTATTTTGTATTTAGAAAAATACAACAACCTGATATGCCACATATCAATGGAATGTGGGAGTGGGCAGGAATATACATCGGATTAGCCAATAGCACATATACTCCACTGTAAATTATTTAATAATATATTACTATAATAAAATAAGGCTGAGGTAGTAACTGCATGATAAAATATGTTTCATTTATAGTAAATTTGTTTTTAATGCCTTTGTATGTTTTTTCTTTAGAAAATTTCACAACACAACAAAATATATCCCTTGATAATACTATACATTATACAGTCGACTGGGAAAATTTTATAGTAAGCGTTAATGTACATACAAAATGGTCTGATGCCATACATAATATACCCAGCATGCAAGAAAAAACATATAAAGAGGTAACAAATACACTCCCTCAAATTTTATCTTTAGTAATCGATTCTATTCCAGTATCAAAAGAACAATCATTACTGCAATTTATTACTCAACAAGATGATAAATTATCTTCTTTTTTAAAGGTACAACAAAATACTACTCTCATTCATCACATCCCTGACGATACTCTTTTTGGAAGTGTTATACAATATTCTATAAACTTAAAAAAAATTATGAAGAATATTATATTCCCTTCTATTTCAACTATTCCTCTACCTACTACAGCATCAATATATGGAATACTTGATAATACCGAATACAGTGCACTTATATTTAGTGTGCCTATTGAACTACAGAATTCTTTGAATGAAAAAAAAATACCATCTTTTACTCCTAAAATGATCCCTCTAGTATTTGCACCCAATGGTGTCATCGTATATACCCCCGAGTATTTTGAAGGTCTCAATAATGCAGAAAATGCTGTTTTCCCTTTTCAGTATATATTTTTGGAAAATGTATCCTCATATGATTTAGGAGAAAATCCTCTTTTCATCTATCCTATAACTATGACAGAATCCCGCATAAAAGATATGATACTCTCAAAAAGAGATGCACAATTTATATTAGGAAATAAAACAACTCAAAACTTAATACGTTCTGGAAAAGTTTTTTTTGTGCTAGATAAACAATTATCAAGCAATATATCTCATTTAAAAAATAAACAATAACAATGTCGTTTTTTTCTATTTATAAAAACACCCTATATCATCAAAAAATAATATCATTACTCTATATATGTTTCATATGTATCTCTATTCAATTTTTTTCATCCTGCACAAAGTATAAAAAATTTGATCCTATTCTCGCAGTAATAGTATCTCCTCGTTTTGAAAATTACCATCTAGAAGGATCGCTGTTCTCTATAATTAAAAAAGATGGGGATTTTTACCATCTTTCTCATTTTGAAGAAGATCCTATAAAATATTCAAGCGCTGTTCAAAAAAAACCACGCATTATATTAGCACATGAAAAAGAACTAGTGCTTTTTGAATCTATACATGAAGGTGTTGAATTTTTTAATGATTATCAACCGTTTGTCGGTGTGTATGCAACAATATCGTACGACACCCCAATAAAATTATCACCAAATATAAATTCTCAAAGCATTCAAAATAATCTCACAGAAAAAGGAGCAAATAACCTCCTTACTGTAAAAGTCATCTATCCTACAAAATATATTACGCCATCATATTGGATCTATATACAAATTCAAAATACAGATATACGTGGTTGGATACTGTTGCAAAATGCAACTAAGATCAACTATAAAAGTAACAATATATACACTGTTCCAACGTTAGTAGATCAATTGAAATTATATAATACCGTCATATGGTATATAAGAAATAGTGATATTGCTTTCAAAGAAAAATCTCAAAATACACAGATACCATTTCCAACAACGCCATTATACACTATTGTTTCAACATCAGAAAAAATAGTTGTAGAAAAATTATCTGATGCTAAAAACACTATTGAATATACATTTTTATTGAAAAATTGTATTCCCATAGCGAAATATCATATATATTATTATCCAACAAAAACACACTTCATTTGGAACATAGATACAAAAAATAATAACAAGTCTTTTATACAAATATACCAAGGTGTTAAAAACGCAAAGCAGTCAACAATCTATATACCTATGAGTAATATAAAAGATAAAAACAAGACCTTACTCAATACATATGCTCTCAATCGAAAAAGATATGCTGCAATGTCAATCTTCAAAAAAAATACTATTTGGTATAGTGATTTTTTTGGAACGCTCCATGTGGATTTTCTTACTCCATACACTCGAAGTATCATCTGGAAAATTCCAAAAACAATTACTTCAAATACAATTCGATCTCTCATTTATAAAGACACAGATACAATACAAGGAACTCTCTCGCTCAATTACGCTGATCAGTTAAATGATCTTATTGTTCTGACATTTATTAATAAAAAAAGAAACATGTCCAATGCATTTTTTCTCATGAAAATAATTTCAAAAAATCACTTTACTTTACAATTTGGGAAAAAAGAAGAAAACTTCTCGCAAAATACTAATAAAATAACCAACACCTTAATATTCAATAGTCCTATCATTTCATTAATAAGAAATATTTATTAAATTGTAACACTGTAATACATTATTGATATATAAAATATGCTATGATTAAGTGTATATATGAAAATTATAAGCTGGAATATAAATGGACTACGAGCAATAGCGAAAAAAGGATTTTTAGATTTCTTTTTAGAATCAGATGCGGATATCTTATGTTTGCAAGAAATAAAAGCGAATAGAGATCAAATCGAAGAGAAAATACAAAATCCTACAGAAGAATACACAAGTTATTGGAGTTCAGCAGAAAAAAAGGGATACAGTGGAACCGCTATATACAGCAAAATACCCATGGATGTTTCTCTTATGAATATAAAAGAATTTGACAATGAAGGTCGCGTGCTTATTGGTACAACAGATGCATTCACTCTTATAAATGCATACTTTCCCAATAGCCAACATGCTGGAAAACGTTTAGATTATAAAATTGCTTTTTGTGATGCCATGCTTGAATTATGTAACACATTTACAACACAAAAAAAACCACTTATATTATGTGGAGATTATAATATAGCACATAAATCGATCGATCTCGCACGCCCGGACGATAATGAAAACAGTCCAGGCTATCTCCCAGAAGAGCGTGCTTGGATGGATGTTTTTACAGCAAGTGGTTATACAGATACATTTAGAAAATATTGCAACGAAAAAAATCAGTATACATGGTGGTCATATCGTACAAAAGCAAGAGAACGAAACATTGGCTGGCGGATAGACTATTTCTGTGCCAACGCTTTTGCTATGCCATTAATAACTAATAGCACTATTTTATCAAATACGATGGGTTCCGATCATTGCCCTATTGAACTTGAAATGCATTGTTAAAAAGACTCCATTTATTTCATATTTGATACTATTAGTGTAATACTATGAGTGTTGTAATTTTGTTACAATACCGCATCTATAAATCGTGTAAATGTATGACCATATTATTGTATGTCATATTTTTTATATAAATCTAAAAGATTTTGTTCAAATATTTTCGTAGGTGCTATTTTTAAAATATCAGCAAGTTGTTTTTTAAATACATTTTTAAAATTTGCATCATTCACATAAATAATTTGCAACCCTTTTTCAAGATGGCGTAATAATGTAGAAAACGATAGCTCATCTGTAGTTTTATATTGCTGTTTTAAGAGCATGTTTGTAATAGCAAGATATGCACTTACTTGCTTTTCCAAAATTTTTTCAGAATCATTTTTTTTCTTATCTACCAATGAATAAAAGGCAAACGCCTGATTGTATTTTTCTTTTGAATAAAATTTCTCTGCCTGCGCTAATACATCATCTATAGATATCATTCCATTGATATATGCATCAGAAAGCACTCCTACAATTTTATTGTACTCACTATATAATTGTACTTCTAAATCGCTTTTTTCATCATCTTGTACTTTTGTTGTTTTATCTAAGACTATGTCAGTTTTTTGTTCCTGCTTGTTTTGAGAAGAAATACTATCATCTTCTTCGGATTGTTTTTTCTCCTTCTCATTATCAGCAAGCATGTTATTCTCATACGCAAATAAAGTATCAATGTATATATTTATAATCTCTAAAGAAAAATTTTTCCACTGTGAAACACGTCGAAAGTACATTAAAGATGTATCAATCTCTTTCTTTTTTTGATATATTACTGCTAAATTTACATATATCCGTTCTCTTTCGGTCGTATTCTCATCAACAAGTAAATTTTCATATTTTTCTTGTGCAATATCAATATCGCCATGTGCAAGGTGCCAATATGCAACTAATTCTTGCACAAGAATATTTTTTTTATCATAATTACTAAGAAAATCTAAATGTATTTTAGCCTTGTCAAATTCTTTCTTGAGAATAAGTAATTCAATAATTCGAAATTGTGTAAGAGAACGTTTATTAATTTTATACGCTTTTTGAAAAGTAGCAAAAGCATCCTCGTATTTTTTATCATTGTAAAAAATTTCAGCATCTGATAAATATTCTTCTTCAAGCAACGAACGATACGTCTGACAGGAAAAAACAGAAAATAAAAAAAATATCAGGTATAAAAAACGGATACTCTGACTTACCATACTACCATATCTGTTACAAAAATATAATAACAACACTAAGAATATAAACATATTCTTAGTGTTATTATAATGAGCCGCACTGGATTCGAACCAGTGACCTGCGCCTTAAAAGGGCGTTGCTCTACCAGCTGAGCTAGCGGCCCAAAAATTTATTACACATCTCCTAGGGGACTTGAACCCCTGTTGCAGGAATGAAAATCCTGAGTCCTAACCACTAGACGAAGGAGACATAAAAACTTTAAAGTTTATAATTAAAATTATACAAAAAAATATAATTTATTGCTAGTACATAAAAATGTAATTTACAAATCTCTACGTTCTAATCGACTTAATGCTTTTTTTGCCACATCATTGTTAGGATCTTGCACAAGAACTTTTTTATATGTAGCACGGGCACGTGCTTTCAGATTTCTTGCTTCTTGAACTCGTGCTAAATCAAGCGCCCATATTACCTTCGTGTTATCAACATTGACTGCTGCACTCATTGTAATGTCTGCTTTTCTATATTTCTCCTTTTTAAAGTAAATCATTCCTATAAAATAGTATACCCAACCTCGTAATTGTCCATCTGGAGCAATCTGCAAATATTTCTGAAGATATGTAAGTGCTGTTTCATGATTTCCAAGCTCATAATATGCTTCTCCTAAAATTTGAACAACTCTTCTATCTCTTTTATCAATTCGATATCCATTTAATCCGGATTCCAACGCATCCTTCCATTTTCGAAGAGCAAGGTATGACCATCCTTTTACTACATGCGAAGAAATATTATCCTTATTTTCTACAATGAGTTGATCTGCACGAGATATTGCCTGTTCATAATTTCCTTGCTTATAATAAAAATATGGCGCTAATGCTAATTCTTGAGCGTTGAGATACTCTACTCTTAGAGTAATCTGCATAGCTATAAATACAAAACATACTATTGAACACAAATATCGCATCATACTTTATTTAGATATTACCTTATTTGTCTGATTATTGTTTGCTTTTTTTGGAAGTTTATCGATTGAGGAAATCATATGACACTGACTATTCACTTTGCCATTCGCATCAACAATAAATACATAAGCCGATGAAACACCTCTTATCTCGCCGCCTTTCAGCACATGTAAATTTTCTTGTGCAACTAATTCTCCATCAACAAGCCCCGATACTACTAAATATTGTGCTGTAATGTTTCCTGCAAGCACACCTTTCTCTGCTACAACTACAAGAGTGCCGTTTACTTCGCTATCATAAAGAGAACCTTTCACAAGCGTTGCTTCTTGTGAGTGCAAAACTCCTTTCCCTGTTACATCCGTAGACAGAACTGTAGCAAATTCATTTTCTTCTATATATTCATATTTATTTGATGTCATTATCTTTATTATAATATATTGCGTGTTTTTTATTGTTATTTCTTATGAGAAAGAGTATCTATACATTTTTTTAAATTATTCAATACATCCAATTCTACTTTTTGTGCAAAACTATTATACGTGTGCATATCTTCAAAAAGAGTTGTTGTATCATTACAAGTCTGATCTACTATTTTTAATAATGCTTCATATCCTTTTGTAGAAATATTGTCTTGAGTAAGCTCCATCATTTTTAACGTTCTTCCCAATAAATGCGTAAGATATTGACTGTAAGCAATTTTATGATCATGCTCATCGGGTGTAAGATCTATAGATCTCATATGCATAGTTGCAAATATATTTTTCCAATCTTCATATTTTTTTTTATTAATTCTAACAGCATTTGTAATTATGGTATAATTTTTTATGCATGCATGTGAATCATCACAATAATCTACTGCAGGATATGAATCAGGTCCAAACAACGGATGCGTTGCCATAATAGGTTGATCATGAGAAAGTATTTCTTGCATCCATGCTATCGGCATCATTTTTACAGAACAGGTATCACACACAAGCGCATGAGGATGCACAATATGCGTAATCTGCTTCAATACTTGCTTGATATGAGAAATTGGCACGCATAAAAAAATTGTTTCAGATTTTTGTACTGCTTCTTCTATCGAAAGTTCTGATACATACTGTGGTAGTTGCATACCAGATAACGAATGCATATCTACTATTCCTATTGCTTTTAAAATATCCTTTTTATCAGTACTGTGTATGTATTTACTTAATAACGAAGTCCACAATCTTCCAAATCTACCATATCCAATAACAGACGCAAAAAAACTAAAGTGTTCCATGTATGTATTGTATATGCAATGTGCACAATTCTCACAAAATTATCAAATTATTTTTATATATTAATATATAATTAACATACATGAGTTTTACTAATGAAATAATAAAAAAAGCGCAATCGCTTCAAAGAAGTCTTGTATTACCAGAAACAACAGATATTCGCATCTTACAAGCAGCTCATATTATTTTAGAGAAAAAAATTGCCCGCAGTATTATATTAGTGGGAAACAAAAATACCATTTCACAAATAGTAGAAAAACACAGCTTGACTACTCTCTTAGAAAATAATGCTGTCAAGATATATGATCCCCTCACACATGAAAACACTAAAAAATACAGCAAGATATTGTATGAATTAAGAAAGTCAAAAGGAATGACAGAAGAAGACGCGTATAAAAACATCCTCGATCCAATACAATTTGGTGCAATGCTCGTAAAACAAAACGATGCCTATGCTATGGTAGCAGGTGCAATGACTACTACCGCCGATGTATTACGTGCTGCTCTTCGAATTATACAGTGTGCTCACAATACAAAAATAGTTTCCTCATGTTTCATTATGGAAACCCATCAAAAAAACATCGGGAATAATGGGTTGTGTATTTTTTCTGATTGCGCTATTATTCCTCAGCCAAGCGCTGAAGAACTCGCATATATAGCATATGGAGCCGCGCAATCATGTAAATCGTTTTTAAATACAGAACCTCACATTGCAATGCTTTCATTTTCAACAAAAGGATCGGCATCTCATGCAGAAGTTGAAAAAGTCATAGAAGCTACAAATATATTACGTGGCATTGATAAAGACGTAAAAGTCGATGGCGAATTACAATTTGATGCAGCAATACATCCAGATATAGCAAAAACAAAAGCACCTCAATCAAACATTGCGGGGCATGCTAATGTGTTTGTTTTTCCTGACCTTGCATCGGGTAATATAGGATATAAAATAGCACAACAAATAGGCGGAGCAAACGCATACGGTCCCTTTATTCAAGGACTTTCTGCTCCTGTAAGCGATTTATCACGTGGCTGTTCGGTAGAAGACATAGTCATTAGTAGTGCAGTAACACTTTGTCAAGAAAGGCAATAAAACACACATGTTTTTGCTATGAATATAGGAATAATTGGATATGGACGGATGGGACGCGAAATTGAGTCTCAATCTCAACAAAGAAATCACACCATAGCGTTTACCATTGATCCACACAATACTCATGCATCTCATAAAAGTTTACATGATATCAATCATTCCATATGGGAAAACACTGATATAATTATAGAATTTTCTCTTGCCGATGCTGTCAAAAAAAACGCCCTTCTGTATGCACCAAAGAAAATACCAACTATTATAGGAACAACCGGATGGGAAGCCGACCAACAAGAAGTGAAAAAAATAATAGAAGAACATAACACATCCTGTATGTACGGTGCTAATTTTTCTCTTGGAGCTCACATGTTTACTCATGTTGCACATTATATGGCTCAATGCCTCAATACGCTTCCTCATTATGATGTAGGGATTTTTGAACGCCATCACAATCAAAAAAAAGATCATCCATCAAGCACTGCGATTATGACAGCTGAGCGAATGCTATCTGCCCTCACACACAAAACAGAAATCACACACACACTTCAACACAATACACCAATACAAGCACATCAAATAAACATATGTTCGCAACGAGTCGGATGTGAACGCGGCCTCCATGAGGTGGTAGCTGATAGTGATTGTGATACGCTGACGCTCTCTCATACCGCAAGAAATCGCACAGGATTTTCTCTAGGGGCAATCATGGCGGCAGAATGGCTTTTACGTGAGAAAGCTCATCATACAGGTCTTATAAATGTAAAGACATTTATAAATAGTATTTTTAATATATAAAAGGACGGCATATTATGTTTTCAGGACTATACACTGCACTTATTACACCATTTACAAAAAACGGAGATATAGATAAAGATGCTCTCTGTACTATGGTAGAACACCAAATAGCACATAAAGTACAAGGGCTTGTTCCTGTTGGTACAACTGGCGAAAGTCCAACGCTTTCGCATAAAGAACACATAGAAGTAATAAAAATTGTAGTTACACAAACTAAAAAAAGAGTTCCCATCATAGCGGGAACTGGATCAAATAATACTCGGGAAGCCATAGAACTTACACAAATTGCAAAAGATATAGGAGTTGATGCTTCACTACAGGTTGCCCCATACTACAACAAGCCATCACAACAAGGACTTTTAGAGCACTTTACAACCATAGCAGATCGCGTTTCACTTCCGCATATACTCTATAACATACCTGGTCGAACAGGTATCAATATAGCACTGGAAACCATTTATACGCTTGCAAACCATAAAAACATCATAGGAATAAAAGAGGCCACTGGAGATATCACATATGCAATAGATATTTTAGCAAACACACACAATTTCACTGTCCTTAGTGGAGATGATGCGCTCTCTCTTGCAATGATCGCGCATGGAGGACATGGAGTCATATCTGTTACGAGTAACATCTTCCCCGCGCAACTTAGTCTATGCATATCACATGCTTTACAAGGAAATACGAAAGAAGCTCTCGCGCTCTATTATTTGCTTCACCCACTATTTAAAGTGTTATTTTGTGATACAAATCCTATCCCAGTAAAATACGCAGCATCACTTATGCAATTATGTGATGCATATTATAGACTTCCATTATGTGCTCCAAGTGAAAAAAATCAATCTCTCATAAAACAAGCAATACAAGCATACCAAAAACACCATGCCACACGCGTATAATTGCATTATGTAATACAAATTACGATATACATGCGTATGCTATACGTACGTATTCACTCACCGCTATTTGCTCTGGTCTCTGAGAAAAATCGATGTCAACTACATCGAGTATGGCCTTACTATTATAGTGATCGTCTAAATATTTATAGAGCGTGTTTTTTAACATCTTACGACGTGATACAAACGACACTCTCAAAAGCGTTATAAGCACTTTCATACATGCTACAGACGGTATAAGGCCATCTTTTTTGGGTGAAAGCGTACAGAGTAACGAATCAACATGAGGGGATGGATAAAAGCAATTGCGACTCACAAGACCCTCTGATCGTATGGTATACACACTTTGAATAATAACAGATTGTATACCATATAACTTACTATGTGGCTGTGCCATCATGCGTTGTATGACTTCTTTTTGAAGCATGACACACATAGGAATAGAAAACATGCCTTGTAATATCCACGAAAGTATCATACGTACACCCGTACTATACGGAAGATTACCAAACACGCAATCGGGCATGGCACTGCTTTCATTTTGAAAAGCAGATGGAACTGTTTTGTCCGCGTCTCCAGAAATAATACTTACTGTTTTATTTTGTATTTCTTCAGAAAATATTTCATGCAAAAATCGGATAAGACCATGATCAATTTCAAACAACATAAGATGTCGTATCTTTGCATCAGCAATAAGACTATGCGTAACAGCACCCATCCCTGGTCCTATTTCCCATATATCAATAGTTTTTTTTTCAGAAGATACCAGTCCAAATATCATAGCCACTATTCGATCTATAGTAAACGTATCTATAAGAAAATTTTGTCCCCATCGCTTTTTAAGAGATATATTCCATACATCGCAATTATGCTGTATTGTTTTTTTTGAAAAGCGCATATATCAATAATCATAGCATAGAAATTGATACATCAAAATCTACTTTATTTTTTTATATGAGTTCTATAATAAAACACGCAATAGGGAATACACAACCCAATTATGACAAAATAAAATATCCCTATCCCTTTTCCACTTGTAATACTTACTACTCCTGATCCATATGCAAGTGTTTTGGTAATTATAGAACTTATAATAGCAAGCAAATACCCCAAACTATGTTGGATTCCATTCACAATAAAAAATAATATAGTACTATATTGAACCATTTGCATGATTGGAAACAACGCAAGAAGTATTATTCCACAAAATATAAACAATATGATAGCAGGAGTAAGAAATAATGATACTACAATACCTATCGGATAACTTGCGTTAAAGGTAAAAAAGCTATAGAGCGTTGTTGTCGCTACTGCCCCTAAACTCACTGCTAATGAAATACCTATATACTTCATAAGATATCGAATCATATAATATACAAACAATATTTTTTTTACATCGATATTACATGTGTGAGTAATACCATTGTGTATACATGGTATTGCTCGTATGCATTGTATCATCCATCTAAAATAATAAAGTAGTACTTGTGTATACAATGTTCCTCCCCACACCACTCCACATAATGCAAGCATCGAAAGAATAAAACCGGGCATATATAATGTTCGAGGATGTATAATGAGAAAGACAATTGCAGTTACGCTCCACGATATAGAAAATTTTTTTATGCCAGTAAGCATTGTGCCAAGTGTACCAATACTATACATAAAAGCAGCTCTCCACAAAGAAGGAATAAATCCTATCCACAAACTGTACATCCATATTAATATATTAAAAATGCACTCTGATATCCTCCGAGAAATACATATTCGAATGCTTGAACATAATAATAAAAGAACACTCAAATGAAATCCTGACAAAGCAAGTAAATGACTTATACCACTACGTCGTATAATATCTTGTAACGCAAACGGAATAAAATCTCTCCGTCCTGTTATAAGTGCCGAAAAAAATGCTGCTGCATCACTTGTCGTAATATGAGAAAATTTTTCATATATATATTCTGCTGTATTATCAGCACTTTTTTTACCAAAAATAAAGGAATATGGTATGTCATACTCTCTGTCTTGACTAAACGATTCAAACTCTAAACGCAACGCTGAAAAATATCCAATCAATGTACCCAAAGCAATCGATCCTATAATAATTTTTATAAAAAATTTCTTATATTCTAAAGCGCTGTAGACAAAAAAAAGAGTCCATGTTAAAAAAACAATACTTATATCGAAAAAAAAAATAAATAAAATGATATCGCAGCAGAAATACAAAAAAATAATATTGTAATTGTCATATAACGTTATACAACAAAAAAGTATGATATGCTTTAATACAGGTGCTTACTCTATGGTATTAATTGCTTTTCTATTATCGCGTTATATATTGCCAGTGTTTATTGCAAACACTATGGGTGTCATTCCATTTACCACAACAATAGATGCAGCTTTTAGATTGCTTTTTGAAATATTTTTTTGTATATTTGCATATATAACATTATTTCATCATACAACACAAAATAACACTCTTACATCTTTTTGTACTAAGGCTTCATATAAAAAAACACATGTGAAACGAACGATACTGATATGTGCGTGGACTCTCATCGTATTAATCATCATGGAAAAATATCATACACAACTATGGGAAACACATTTTCCTACATATCTCCATTCGTTTCTCTCAGTACATGTTATATTACTCTGTTTTATTCTGCTATTTGCTGCGCTCTCAGAAGAGTTACTTTTTCGAGAATATATAATGAGAAAATTATCTCAATACAAGATACATTATATACACATAATAATTATATCTGCGGTTTTTTTTGCCATTGCTCATTGGCCAACTGGCGTGCCATCTATTATATTTGCGTTTTTCGGAGGAATATTATTTGGATTTATTCGAATAGCATGTGGATCAGTGTACGAAGTATCGATCATTCATATACTATTTAATATTATTACGAGTATTTATATGCGTTATATTGATGTATAAGAACTTAATTGCTTTTATTCCCCAAAAAAATCTTTGAGCTTTTGCAATAATGGCTTCCCATTTTTATCTACTTCACACATATCTCGTGTCCATCCTATGATTTTTTTCGATCGTTGTAACGTAAGTTGCTGCGGACTATATCCCTTCAAATTTTTATATGTAGTAAGAATCGTATCTTTCATATTTTGCGCAGTTTCTTCAAAATGAACATGTGCACCTACTCCATGCTCAGGAATAATGCCATCTATAAATCCAAAACTCAATACATCTTTTGCTGTCATTTTCATAAGTTGTGCAGCCTCTTTCATACGCTTTGTATCACGAAGTAAAATAGAAGCACAGCCTTCTGGAGAAATTACCGAATAGACTGCATTTTCTAACATAAATATTTTGTCTCCTACACCTATGCCAATCGCTCCACCTGATCCACCCTCACCTATAATAATACAAATAATAGGAACTTCTAACAAAGAAAATTGCATTAAATTTTGCGCGATTGCCTCTCCTATTCCTCTTTCTTCTGATGCAAGTCCAGGATATGCGCCTGAAGTATCTATCAATGTTAAAATAGGACGAGAAAATCTTTCTGCTTGTTTTGCCAGACGCAATGCTTTTCGATATCCTTCAGGATGTGCCATGCCATAATTACGCTTCATATTTTCTTTCATATTAGCGCCTTTTTGATGCGCCAAAAATGTAAAATGTATTCCACTAATACTACAGATGCCACCAATAAGTGCTGGGTCATCACCAAAGTATCTATCACCATGAAGCTCTATATAATGATCACTCAGAAAATCTATATATGCGAGTGCGTTCGGTCTATCCTGATGTCGCGCAAGCAAAACATTCTCCCACGCATTCTCTCTTTCTTGTTCATCTATTATATTCGTAGAATTATCAGCAGCATCTTGTGTCATAGATTGCTGATCTTTATGAGAATCGCTCTTAGATTCTGTACCTTTTTCTAATTGTACCTGTACTTTGTGTAATAAATCGACTGCATTCACTTTTGATTTTTGAGCTAACACTTTAATTTCATCGATATACTTATCAATCTCTTTACTCATCTTGTTATTCCTTCACTTCATGTGTCTCAATAAGGTATGATAGTACCTTTCTCAACGCACTGCGTTTTACCACTACATCAACAAATCCTTTTTTCATCTGAAATTCTGATCGCTGAAATCCTTCAGGAAGTTTATGTTTAATGGTTCCTTCTATAACGCGTGGGCCTGCAAATCCAATTAATGCATTCGGTTCTGCTAAAATGACATCTCCTAACATTGCAAACGATGCGGTAACTCCACCTGTTGTAGGGTCGGTCAACAAGATAAAAAATGGTAACTTTTCTTCTCTTAAAAGAGCTATTGCATGCGAAGTTCGAGCCATCTGCATAAGAGAAAACAATCCCTCATACATTCTTGCTCCGCCGCTTGCAGTAATGAGCAAGCACGGAGTCTTACATTTAATTGCAGTAAACATTGCTTGAAGTATTCGCTCTCCAACCACTACTCCCATACTTCCACCTAAAAAACCAAACGACATTCCTGCAACAACAATTTTTTTTTCGAGGATTTTTCCTATGGCTACTGCAACTGCCTCGTCTTCACCTGATTTATCCTTTGTTTTTTTCAGTTTTTCTTCATACTCTGGAAATCCTATTGGATTTTGATATTCAGACTTAAATGATATATCTTCGTAAACACCGTTGTCAAACAACATAGAGAATCGTGTATGTGCGCCAATCCTAAAATGATACCCACATTGTACACACACAAATAAATTTTTAAGCTGTTCTTCTTCATCAAGATGTTTATGACATTGTGGACACTGACTCTGATCAGTAAGCAATTGCTGTTCTACGAGCATCTCTCTATCAGAACCATGCATCGAATCTCTATGTAATAACTCTTTTACACCAAATTTAAATTTTTCTTTAAGTTTATGAAATTGAAATTTTTCCATGTATTACCATTATATACTAAAAATATACATGTAGTGATGTCTTATGTACCGATAGACAATTATAATGTACTATCAAGTACTTTTGATTCTTCTAAAAAGCGTATATTATATTGACCAGATTGAAATACTCCATTGCTAAGAATTTTTTGAAACCAATTTTTATTATGCGATAGTGCTTTTCCACTAATTTCAAGCTCTTCGAGCGCTCTTTGCATTTTTGCAATACCACTTTTACGGTCCTTAGCATATACAAGAAGTTTCATTAATAATGAATCATAAAAAGGACCTACTGATGTATTTTGAGCAAGCCATGTATCTACACGAACTCCTATTCCACCTGGAATATTCATGTGTTCTATATCACCGGGTGTCAGTGCATTAATACGACATTCCATAGCATATCCTTTAGGAGAGATGTCTTCTTGTGTAAATTCTAACTTCTCACCTGCAGCAACACGTATTTGACATTCTATGAGATCGATGCCCGTAACCAGTTCTGTTACAGGATGCTCTACCTGAATACGTGAATTCACTTCCATAAAATAAAACTCATCTCCATCGAGTAAAAACTCAACCGTACCCGCATTTTCATATCCAATAGATGATGCTAATCGTACTGCTGCGCTTCCCATTTTTTCTCTTACTTCCGGTTTGATTGCCGGAGATGGGCTCTCCTCTATAAGCTTTTGATGTCGCATTTGTATTGTACAATCTCTCTCACCAAGATGAACCACAGTACCATGCGCATCTGCCATAAGTTGAATTTCTACATGTCGTGGATTCGTAAGAAATCGTTCAATATACACTCTGCCATCTGAAAACGACTTTTGCGCTTCATTTGATGTGATATTTAATGCGTGCTCAAGATCTTCATCTTTTTCTACAACACGCATTCCTTTTCCACCACCACCACTTGCTGCTTTAATAATTATGGGATATCCATGCTTCTGAATAAATTTTTTCACCTGAGATACCGATTCTACCGCATTATCTGTGCCCGGTATTATAGGAACTCCTGCATCTTTTGCAGCGTTCTTCGCTGAAATTTTATCACCTAAAAGTCGAATCGATTCCGGTTTCGGACCTATAAATATGAGCCCTGCTTTTTCTACAGCTTCTGCAAAATCTGCATTTTCACTCAAAAATCCTACACCAGGATGAATGGCATCACAATGACTTCCTACTGCCGCCGTGATGATATTATCTCTCTTCAAATATGATTCTGTAGAACTTGCAGTTCCTAAACATACTGCCTTATCTGCAAAACATACAGGATATGAATCTTTATCTGCCTGTGAATAACCAAGGACACTTGTAATGCCAAGTTCTTTGCAGGCTCTAATAATCCGCAAAGCAATTTCACCTCTGTTGGCAATAAAGATAGATGTAATCATAGCGGTTTCACCTCAAACAATGTCTGCCCAAATTCTACCAAACTCGAATTCTCAACAAGAACCGCAACAATTTCCATGTCGAAATCTGCTTCTAATTCATTCATAACCTTCATGGCTTCTACAATACATAACACATCGCCTTTTTTTACCTTATCGCCTACTTGTACAAAAGGAGGAATATCAGGTCCTGATGCTCGATACAGTGTGCCGACTATAGGTGAACAAATTGGAACAGTCGTTGTATTTGCTTGTTCGCCACTCTCTTCTAACAAAGATGTCGGATGACCAGAATGGTTTTGCTGTGCCATCATTGAATTTTGCATAGAAGACACATCGCTTTTTATCACTTTATTTTCTCGAGAAAGCTTAATTTTATATGCACCATTCTCATCACATTCTACACTCACTGATGTTAGATCGCTTTTATTAAACAAATTAAATACAACACCTAACATTTCTTCATTTATACCTTTCATTACTTACCTCCAAAATAAAAAGCGCTATGCTTCTCGCTCCTTTTAATTATACCAGATTATACACTCTCGATAAAAAACATATGCACTTGCATCTCTTTTATATAATTTATATAAAAAACGATTGTAGTATTTTTTTAAGCTCTAATGGTTTATATGCGTGAATAGCATGCGGTGCGTGAGGTATTTCTTCTAATTCCCATGCTGAAAACAACTGCTCTATAACAGCATAATGTTCTTTTCTCACGTAATTTGATGCCCCTCCAATAATAAAAAGCGTAGGCTTGATATAACATGCATCTGCCAGCTCTTCAAGAGGGAATGAACGAATATGATCGTAACATGCTGCAATATGTTCAATTCTGACATACAAATCAAAATGCTCCGTTGCATCTTTTTTTCTATATACATTTTTTCGTAGAAATGATGTAATTTCTTCGTCTTGAACATGCTGATAAATGATATCACGAATTTCTACACTCGATAAGGTATTTTGAGTTTGTTTTAATTCGGAAAATATTCTATTGAGCTCAAGTAATGCTCGAATTTCTTTTTCGTGTAATACCTCATGCTTGACTGGTGCAATATCTAACACCACAAGCGATTCTACTCTTTCAGGATACAGCAATGCATACAGCATAGATAATTTTCCGCCTAAAGAATGTCCTAGTAATGTGATAGTCTCTATTCCTAATGAATATACATGCATCGACAATGTATTATGAAGCATGTGAGCCATATTCATTAACGTGCAATCTATAAGACTTGGTGATTTTCCATGATTGGGAAGATCATATGATATAACAGGACATATTCCCTGCAGCATTCGTTCAATACTTTTTACATTTTCTGACATTCCAAACAGCCCATGTAACATAACACACGGACTGTTAGAAGAATAGTTATCTTCAAACCCATTTTCACATATAAAACTCGAAGATGAATATAATACATTGTTCATAGTATTTGCTTATTTCTTATGTTTTTTCCTTTGTTTTTTACTCTTCATTGCTAATATTTCAGATCGAACTTTATCAATTTCTTTTACATTCATTGATGATTGTCCTATTTCTTTTTTCGCATCATTATCATATCCTATGATGGTATCGCTATGAGCGTCCACAGAACCATCTGCTGATAGTTCAGCTTTTGTATTATATGCTGCATCCGCTCTAAATGATTTTTGCACACCAAACACATACAACATTGGAGTCGCTATAAATATAGAAGACCACACGCCTTCTACTAAACCAAACAACAAGATTTTTGCAAAATTTTGAATATCACCACGAGCAAAGAAAAATATAGCAAGCACAGCAAGCATAGTCGTAATCGAAGTAATAATCGTTCTCGAAAGTGTACTTGTAATACCTTTATCGGTAATCTCTCTAAAAGAGGCCCCTTTCATCAAGCCTATACTTTCACGGATACGATCAAAGATAACTATAGTATCATTGAGTGAATATCCAATAATAGTAAGTAATGCCGCAACTGTCGAAACAGTTACTTCAATTTGGAGCGCGCCTATAATACCCAAAACAAATATCGTATCATGAATAAGAGCTACTATCGTAGCAAATGAAAATTTCCACTTAAATCGCAATGATATATACAACAAAATCAACAGTAACGCGAGTAGCGTAAAAATAATTGCTGATGTAAATAAATCTTGAGATAATGTCGCACCTATAAAAGACGTCCCCAGTATTTCACTACCAGAAAAATTGTCATCTAATGTTTTTTCAAAAATTCGTAACTTTTCTCGCTGATTTTCTGTTGTGGATGGTATTTTCACACTAAATACTTTCTCAAAATCTTGTCCAATTTGAGTAACCACAGCTTTAGGAAAATCATCTTTAAGCACATCTACAATCTGTACAACATTATCTGCAGAAGGAATTGCCGCTTTTATATTCTGTCCTGATCTAAAATCTATACCAAGATTAAAACCACCCCTATAAAAAGTAATCGAAATAAGTGATAAGGTTACTACAACAGAAAGCAACAGCCCCATATAGTTAAATTTTGAAAATGCTATTATTCGTTTCATGCCTGTATTCGCCTCCAAGTAATACTAATACGTTCCGGTTTAAACACATCTGAGAAAAAATCAAAAAACAATCGTGAAACAAATAGTGCTGATATCAATGTTGTAATAATTCCTGCAGACAATGTAACTGCAAAGCCTTGTATTGGGCCAGAAGCAATCTGTGCTATAAAGAATGCAGCTATAAATGTTGTTACATTCGCATCTAGTATTGTTAAAAATGCCTTTTTAAATCCATTTTGGATGGCTGCATTTCTCGATTTTCCCAGTAACAATTCTTCTTTAATCCTTTCATAAATAAGTACATTTGCATCAACAGCCATACCAACCGTCAAAATAATACCAGCAATACCAGTAAGTGTTATCGTAAAACTAAACGATGCAAGTATTGCAGAGAGAAATAACAGATTGAATAAAAGCGAAACAACAGAAATCAATCCAGCTCCCTTATAATAGCACACCATAAATATCACAACCAATATAAACCCAACAGTAATAGCTTTCAATCCTGTTTGAATAACAAATTTCCCAAGCGTAGGACCTACTACTTCTTGATTTATCACATTCAGCACAACTGGTAATACTGCAGTTTGCAGAATAGTTGCGATATTTGTAGATTCCTCTTGACTAAATCCTTGTATAACAGCCTGACCATTACTAATAACCGAGCTAATTGTTGCATATGCTCTCACTTTATCACCAAGTACAATTGCCATAGATTGATTGATGTTATCGCTTGTAATTTTTGCAAGCTTTTCTGCACCTTCACTATTCATTTGAAATTGCACCAAGGGTCTATTGGTAAGAGGATCTGCACTTACTTTAGCCTCTTCCAGCTTTTCTCCACTGATGCCATATGTATCAGCATCCTCATACACTGCTATCCAGCGTCGATGCTTATCTAATCCAAATTCATCACGAGAAACATATGGCATTATTACTGTTCCAGCAGGAATAAAATCAGGAACATTATTTGGATCATATATCCATCCAGGATTTACTGTTTGCATATTTATAAGTTCTTGCGTTGCCTTATCATTTACGATTCTAAAAGACATAGTTTCCTTTCCTCTTATGAAACTATTAATTCTTTCATTATCAACATCTCCTGGAATTTCTATCAGTATGTTTGTATTATCTTGCCTTCGTATTTTAGGCTCACTTACTCCAAAACGATCTATACGACTTTGCAGTACTAATATAGCTCTATTAATTGCATCTGCCAATTCTTGTGATGATGGCGACTTACCCAATCGCTTTGCCAAATCTTCTTGATCCACCGCTAAAGTAATACTGGTGCCACCAGATATATCTAACCCTAAATTGACTATCCTCGACTTTTGATTTTTCAATGCAATGATTTTTTCTCTATAAAACGATACTAATGTATCAAAAACATCATTTTTATTATCAAATTGACTTAATACTTCTTGTGCTGAAGCATCTTGTGTGAGAGGCTCATTGATTTCTTTAGCACGATTTTCTGCTACATCACTTATATAAGCAACACCTTCACTCGATGTTTGCATTTGTAATGACGACTCATTTTTTTCTTCAGAATTTATCATTCCAACTATTGTTTTTACATCTTCATCCGCTTTTTCAAATGAATAATCTCTAATAGATTCACGGGACTGAGATGCTAACTGCTTCACATCATCTGACAATAAAAAATACCAATTAATAGTAGGATATAATGATACAAAAGATAATACTATTAAAACTATTAACAGTACCCAACGAAAACGCTTACTCATAAACTTCCTTAAATAATGTTAATTTTATTTCTTTTTTGTTTTACTCGCCGTTATTTTTTTAGGCGTTGCTTTATTTTTAGATGATTGATTCGCTTTTCCGACTTCTTTTTTAACAGGCGGTTTAGAAGCGCTTTTTTTATTCATTGCACTTGATGTTTTTCCTTGTGTATTAGATGTTTTACTTTCTTTCACAACAACCGTACTAATTGCTTGCTTCGAAAATTTTATTACCATGTCTTTATTCACTTTAACAAATACGTGCTCACCTTCAATTTTTTCTACAGTTCCACATATTCCACCAATAGAAACGACTTCGTCTTTTGTCTTCATATTACTTATTTTCTGTTGCAATTCTTTTTTCTTTTTTGACTGTGGACGTATAAGAAACATATACATAACGAAAAAAAGAAGTCCAAAAGTAATAAGACTAAACATTGATGAACTCTGCTGACCTGCTCCACTCGCACCTTGTGGCGCTGCTAATAATAAAATATCCATTTTACCCTCTAAAAATATATTAAATTTAGACATGCCATAGTCATTATACGTTAACGATGCATGTCTTTATAAAGTAGTATATACTACTTTATATATCATAGTCAAATATCACAACTAATATAAAATCATATAATAAAAAAAGATGATACATATACTCAATGCACATACAACTCAACAAATTGCAGCAGGAGAAGTAATAGATAATCCTTCATCTATACTGCGAGAACTCTTAGACAATAGTATTGACGCTGGCGCTACATTTATAGAAGTGTCAATACAAGCGGGAGGCATTGATCGTATAAAAGTTTCCGACAATGGTACGGGTATGTCAAAAGAAGATTTGCTCATTTGTTGCAAGCCTCATGCAACATCAAAAATTTCTACATTTTCAGACTTGCAATATATTACAAGCATGGGCTTTAGAGGAGAAGCACTTGCAAGCATAAGTGCAGTAAGCAAAACAACAATAATAAGTTATTCTGCAAGCACTTCCACATCGCATAAAATTACGGTAGAGAATAATACATCCTCTCTCATAGAACCCTTTCCAAGAAACAAAGGAACCTCTATAACAGTAGAAAAACTTTTTCATACTATCCCAGCGCGAAAAAAATTCTTGGCATCCCCGAGCACCGAAAAAAAAAGAATACAATCGCTATTAGCAATAAAAGCTGCAGCGTTTCCTCACATATCTTTTGTACTCAAAGAAGACGCTACAATAGTAACGACATTCCCAATAGAAGATGCGTTTAATCGTGCGGTTCGCATAACACATACAAAAAATACGCGCGTATTCTTATGGCACGATGAAGTCAAAGATTCATCAACTGATATGACATTATCCGCCGCCATTGGCATCCCCGATATTGCGATAAAAAGCAAACGACATATACATATATATATAAACAACAGAAATGTAAAAGATTATAATCTTGTACAAGCTATAGAATATGCATATAAAAATACTTTGCATATGGGGCTCTCACCGCAAATAGTACTTTTCTTACATATCCCCACAGATACTATTGATATAAATATACATCCAACAAAACAAGAAATTAAAATTAAAAATATAGCACAAGTGCGCTCGTTTATTATTACTACCATCAGCAATATACTGGCATCCTACTCACATGCACATCCAAAAATAGAAGACTCTGACACCATGTTTTCAGATGCGCAAGAATCCACCTCAAAAAACATTGCTACCACTGACAATACTCTTATTCCTCAAAAACATACAATCGCGCGTTCAAATAACATTCAAAATTATTCAATCCCAAAAACAACATATTACGAAGTCCATGCATCAAAAGAACAGTATGCCCCTAGCAGCTCTTACTCGCATTCTTTTACAAAATCAGATTATAATGCTACTACACGATCACAATCCTATAACTTTATAGGGTCTGTATTTGGAACATATGCGCTGTTTGAAAAAGAATGCATACTATTATTTTTAGATTTTCACGCAACTCATGAAAAAAAAATATATGACTCACTCAAAGAACACAGCACTCCTCAACCATTACTTATTCCTATTCCAATACACTTTTCATTGAGCGAAGATGATATAGAAATACTTCGCAACACGTATAAAAAAATTGGGATACTCATAGAAAAAACGATTCAATCAAGTATGACATCGTATACTCTTTTTGCTATCCCTAGTACACTTTTTCTCAATCCAGATGCCATTGCTCATCTCATAGAACATGAAGAATCTATTCATACTATAGATGTCGATCTCTTTGCATCGAAAGCATGCAAAGCAGCGGCACGTGCTGGAGATCATATTGATGCGGAAGGAGCGGTATTACTGCTAGAATACGCACTGAATTTAGAAGTGCCACGCTGTCCCCATGGAAGACCACTATGGATAGAAATCAACAAACATGCTCTTGATTCAAAAATTGGAAGAAAATGATTACATTAGCGATTGAGGATCAGGATTAATCTCTATATATACCGCTTTTGCATGCGCTTTACTTTGAAATTTTCTTGTAATAAGTATTTCATGTGCAAGTCCAAGAAGTACTTTCTGGCTCTGAGCGCTTAACACCACATGAACCCTATGGTTATTTGCAATACGCGAAATTGCACATGCAGTAGGCCCCAGTATATGAAACTCATCTAAAAATGTCTTGTATTTCTGATCATCAATTATGCTCTGTAACATTTTTATAAAATCAGCGGCGATACCTTCTACTTTTTCTAAAATACGACCTCTAAAAACAAGTCGTAACATTCTACAAAATGGAGCAAGCGAAAATAATTTTCTCCGTTCAAGCTCCTTATCATAAAATACATCTTGTTGATTGCATACTAATGCATTCAAAGTTGGATTATCTTGCATAAATGTCTGAATAATTACTTTTCCATTTTCAAAAAATCTTCCCGAACGTCCCGATACTTGTGAAAGCAATCCAAATGTCCATTCTGTTGCTCTAAAATCAGGCAATGAAAATAGTCCATCAGCACACAGCACTCCAACAAGTTGCAACGATGGAAAATTCATACCCTTTGCAATCATTTGAGTCCCAATAAGTATGTGCGTTTCTTTTTTATAAAAAGATTCTAAAACACTCTGTGTTTTTGTTTTATCTAACAACACATCCGAATCAAGACGTGCGATAGCATACTGCGGAAATTGCTGAGACAATTCCTCTTCCACTCTCTGCGTTCCCCATCCTTTTACTAAGAGTTTTACATACCCACACGAAGGACATGCATCGGGCACGGGCTCTTTATATCCACAATAATGACATCGTAATTCTCTTTGAGACGCTTCCTTATGATATACCAATTTAACAGAACAATGCGGACATGAAAGTATAGTTCCACAATGTTCACACAAAAATGTATGCGAAAATCCTCGTCTATTAAGAAGCAATAACACCTGCATGTCATTTCTCAGTGTTTTTCGCATTTCATCTTCTAATACTGCAGATATACATTGCGCACTATGATTTATCGGTATTACTCGGATGTCAGGCATGGCGCCTCCTGCAACTCGTTTTGTAAGCCGAGCAACTACAAATGTTTCTTTTTTCATGTAATAATAACTTTCGAGCGATGGGGTTGCAGATCCCATTACGACTACTGCATGTAATAATGAGGCTCTTTTAAATGCGATTTGTCTTGCATGATATCGTGGCGTTACATTAGATTTATATGATGTGTCATGTTCTTCATCTATTATAATAAGCCCTAGATTTTTCACCGGTGCAAATATGGCGCTGCGAACCCCCAAAACAATCTTTGCTTCTTGATGTGCAATTCTATTCCATTCTTTTAATCGTTGGGATGCTGTAAGCCCCGAATGTAATATTGCAATATTTTTTGCGCCAAATCGCTTGCAAAATGCAGGATAGTTTTGCATAACAAGCGATATTTCTGGAACAAGATATATTACTTGTTTTGATTCTTGTATCATATATTGTGCTGATTGTAAAAAAACTTCTGTCTTTCCAGAACCAGTAACTCCATATACATATACGGGTTTTTTCTTTTTATTTTGATATTCTGTGAGGATTGTATCAATCCCTACTCTCTGTTCATCGGTAAGCATTAATTTTTTTTCGGAAAAATAACTTATCATAGTCTGAGAAACCATATGACTTTTTTCCTTGCGCGCTGATGGAAGAAGCGTAAATATACACTCGCCTAACGATGCTATATAATAATTGCTCATCCATCGTGCAAGTGCTATGTGATCATCATGTAATAAGGGAACAGTATCTATGACACGATCGATATGCTTAATGGTTATTTTGCTCTGTAATAATTTTTTAATTTCCGATTCAAGTGTTTCTTCAAATACTACTGCAGTATATTTGCGAGATAGTAAATATACCTCTACACGACATAACATCGGTATGCTACTTTTAGAATAATATGTATACATATTCCTTTGTGGCTTATTAAATATCAGTTGATAATACGGCACTCGTTATCTAATAATCTTACACATATTGCTGTAAATACTTTTGTAGAAAAAGCATATCTTCCCATACTAATTTTCTCAACGAAGGATCACGAAGAACACTCCTAGGATGATGCGTAACAAACACGGGGATATTCGCATATGAATACATCGTAAGTCTCATGCTTGATAACGATGCATCGGGTAGTGCGCACGACATAATACGTCCCGCTGCTATCCCTACTGCAAGTATGCATTTTGGTTGAAGTAATTGTATGTGTCGCATCAAAAAAGTATTACATGCTTTATACTCATCAGGATGAGGTTCTCTACCATGTGGTGGACTGCATTTTACTAAATTGGTAATAAATACATTTTTCTCTCTATGCAGATCAATCGATGCAAGCCACTTATCTAAATAACTACCTTCTTCTCCAATAAAAGGATGAGACTCCGCATTTTTTATCTCTCCTGGGGATGCTCCTACAACCATAACAAGTGGTGTTATAGCACCTTCTCCAGACACTGCATTACGTCGTGTAGCATGCAGGTCACATTTTTGACACAGTGAGACTTCCTTTGCAATATCTTCTAATGTATCTCCATTACTTACACTATGATTTGCTTCGTAATGATTATTTGCTTGTTGTACAGCAGTAATTTTTTTATATTGAGTAACTGCATATCCAAAATTGAGAATATCAATTGTATCTTGTAAAATAGATTCTATACTATCTGATGTGGGTTGGGGATCATCTTTCATCATTGCTATCTCAAATAAGAATCGTATGGAATTCCATATTCTTCTTTATATTGTACTTCATATAGGTACAATCCTTGTGGCTCCGCACATTTTCCCATGTGTTTTTCGTTTCTTATTTGAGATGCTGTATTGCTCTTCAGCATATCTGAAAATTCAGAAATGAATGTACAATCTTGTTTTTTATGTGCCAACACAGATCTATGTAATAAAAATCCAACTATACTGCGAACCATTCTCCACAAAAACCCATTCGCTGTTATATAACATTCAACATACTCTTGTTTATGAATAAGAGAAATATCATAGAGAGTACGGATTGTATTTTTTTGCGTATGATGTGAAATAGTAAACATATGAAAATCATGCGTTCCACAAAAATACTGTGCCTCATGCAAAAATACATCCCAATCAACATCACATGATACTTTTGCCAAGATATTTCTATACATTGGAGACAAAATTGTGCACGGGCGCATTTTATAACAATATGTTCGTCGCGTTGCACTATAGCGCGCATGAAAATCCTGTGGTACTTCTCGAGAATATGCGACAACAACATCTTTAGGAAGCTTTGTATTCATCACCAAAAATAATCGTTCTATAGGAATAGACGAAGTCTGTGTAAGCGTAAAGTGTGCATACTGTTTTAAGGCATGAACGTGCGTATCTGTACGACCTGCAGGATATATTCGTATAGCGTATCCATATATATCACATAAAACACTTTCTAAAACTCCCTGTACAGTTCTTGCGTGCGGTTGTACTTGAAATCCATTAAAATGTGTTCCATCATAACTAATACATAAAAGTATTTTTTGCATTTTATGACTATTCAGATACCACTATAAAAATACATAGGAACATATATACTTTCCACTATTTTTAAAATTATATAAAATCACTCAACTCTTCCTCTATCTTATCAAATAAATTACGTGCCAGCGAAAGTAATATGCTTGGTTTACCTCGTGACGATTTACCAAATCCAAATAACCGACTGAGATTTTGACGAATCGATTGCAATGTTTCTACTCGCTTCTTGCTATCATCAAAATTCTCATATTGAAACGTAAAGAACGCAATTAAATAATTTACTCCATCGTATCCATAATTTTTTTCTACATCAGGACCTACACTCCCTATATTAGAAAGTATCTCGATTCCTTTTACATCTTTTTCTATTGATATTTTATACAAAGAACATGCTTTTCTATATAGCATGTCTTTAAGATAGGTTGCAGTATCACCATATCCATGGTCCTCTAAACATCTCGCAATCCAAGCCGCTCGCAATGAACATATTGCCATGCGAATACTTGGCGAATCATTCTCTCTTATTTTAGAATATGTCTCTACTGCCAATAAGTATGCAGCAAACGTTGTCAATAAATCTCTTTTCTTTTTGAAGTCTGGGGGGGTTTTATATAAAAGAGAAAGCATATGCTCTCCTTCCGATTTGATTTTTTGTAAAGAAAGTGCTTCCTTGTTTTTTTTATACATGAGCGTGAAATCTTTTGTAAACGTAGAATAATAGCATTTAGGACATGTCATGACACCATACAAAAATGGGAACATTGCTCCATAATCAGCCGAAACCATATAATTTCTATAAAGATCGTCTCGCAACTCTCCAGCATCAAGCCTTCCACGTCCACTTAACATTGTTTCAGGATATACATCAGTAGTGCATACGGGACATTGAATTGGCTGACTTGAAAAAAAAGTTATATTCTCTCTTATATCAGGAGACGTAACATCTTGAAATTCATCTAGCATTGCCATGTGTATACCTCATGTTTCAATAACTACGGTTGCCATTGCATAATCACCATCGTGCGAAATAGAAAGAAAGCTTTTCTGAGCTTTTTTAGAATTAAATACTATTAACGCAGTTCTTTTAAGTGTTAATTGTGGAGCACCATTTGTTTTTTGTTCTATCACTATATCTTTTAATCGTATCTGAGTATTTTGCACAGATTTCATATACGCTTCTTTTGCTGCAAACTTACCTGCAATACTTCTTAATCTATCTTTCATCGAAATGCCCTGTATATGAGCAAGCTCACTCTCATCAAAATATCTTTTAAGCAACGCATCTCGTACAATCCACTTTTCAAATCGATGTATTAATATAATATCACATCCTATACCAAGTATCACATAATTAGTATATCTAATTTACCAATAAATTATGAGAACACATCTTCGTCAATGTTATTCTGTTTTTTTCACAAGGGTAACAGAAATAACACTGGGATTGATACTAAGCAGTTCTAATCCTTCTTTTTCTACAAATATAAGTTCTACAGTATATGTTTTTGATTTTTTATATGATGACATATCAAAAAAAACTTCTGGAATATACTCAGTCCAATTCGCTAACGAACTTTGTACAGACAGCTTAATACGTGGAATCGTAGATACTATTTCAAAATCAGAACTCAAACCTATCGGTTTGGGAAGCAATCTCACGGTATGAACCACTATAGATTCAGCAACAAAAACACTTATTTTTATATTTTTATTATTATCTAAAATAGAAATAAGTGGGTTAGGCGACTGGAGACTTTTAATAAAAAAACTATCCTTAGTAATTCTACTCAAATCTATATTTGTAGTGTCAATTTTATTTAACCTTTCAATTAATGAACGAGGACCTTGTACTCGGACCATTTTAGGATCGACTATACTCTTATCAAGAGTATAGCCTCGCGGTAATGAATTTACAAATGCTGGATTTACATAGACTTCTTTTTCAAGTTTCTTCTCAAGAACAACAGATACATTTTGAGGTATGATATTAATTTCTACATTATTAAATTGTTGTAAAGTGCTCGCATGTTTCAAAACAACTCGAGCGCCTACTGTACCTTCTTGATTATTAAGGCTAAAATCAACAAATGGAATTAAGTCGTCTCCTGTAATTTTATTTAATAATGCCGGGTTTCCTTTTAACATAACTTGTACCATGCGCGGAGTGCTATCATCTATAACAATAAAGTCTGGATGCATTGTAACAGAAAGTGGCCGAGTAAAATACTTTTCTTCAATATTGATAATAAGCGTAAAAAACAAGTACACTACAATTGCTGTTGCAAGTGCTATAAGATATTCCAATACATAACGTAATTTTTTTTGCTTTTTCATGATATATAATGTTATTCTTTCAAAGATTACCTCAATGGCAAGGATAAATCTTCCATCCAGGATGCATTTATACTTTGATTTTGAAGGAGATATATTGTATATAGACGCGCTTTTTCAACACCAATGTCATATAATAATTCTCCTTCAAAAGCAAGTGAAACAACTCCATATTGCTCAGATAGCACTAATACTACTGCATCACTATTTTTTGTAAGCGCTACTGCTGCTCTATGTCTCGATCCAAGATCTGAAGGAAGCGTAACATCTCTTTCCATAGGAAGATAACATCCAGCATGCCGTATTCGAGTATTCTCTATAAGAATAGCTCCATCATGTAATGGAGTATCGTACGAAAAGATAGTTTCAATAATTTCGCTGCTTATTTTTGCATCAAGAGTAATATGCGTAGTGATAATACTATTCAAATTCATATTTCTAGAAAATATTATCAACGCTCCTCGTTTTATTTGAATAAGCGAATAAAGCGCCTTAGAAACTTCATACATATCAGGAAGTTCTTTGCTCACAATTTTAGAGGGGAATATCGAACGATAATTTATATGTGAAATAAGAGCACGTAATTCAGGGTGAAAAATGACAATACTTCCAATAATCACCCACCCTATAACACTTTTTAATATCCATAGAACAGCATTCAGTTCTAAAAGAACTACAATGCTGTATATCAATAAACTAAAAATAATAAAGTTAATAACAACAACTGACTTAAAACTATAAAGCAATCGATAGAGACCATAGAAGATAATGCTCACTAAAAATACATCTAAAATAGGAATAAAAGAATTAAATAAATCTAATAAAAATAAACTATTAAACATACTTATAATGAGTAATTATTAGTAACTTACTTTTTTTTCTTATGTCTATTTTGTCTAAGTTTCTTTTTAAATTTATGCTTTGATATTTTTTTTCTTTTTCTTTTTTTACCACAGGGCACTAAATTACCATCCTAATAAATTTTTATAATTACTTCTGTAGATAAGCATACCAGAATATCATATCTATTGCAAGAGAATAGAACACATACTGTATAGTTATTCAAATAACTATACTAATATATTCATGTAACGCTATTACAACATGATATAATGTACTCGCTGGTGCATTTTCTGATATATTATTATACCCTTCATCGACTGTATCATACCACAAGCCTTTTTCTTCTATAAAATAATAATCAAATAAAATAGCAAGCAGCGCGTGTGCCTCCATCAAATATGCATTTTTTTGTGACGCATCATCAGTACGTTGACTCATTATAAGATGTGCTTTGAGCTGCTCTGTCTGAACCCATAAACGATGAGTATTCCTATATACATCCCCATTATAATAACATTCGTCATATCCCAAATTCGTAACAGTACTGGTTCCTCTTAATGCAAAATCATATAGGTGTGAAATACAATCCACTTTCTCTCCACTAAGCTTTTCATATTTATGCAGCAGTACTACCCATTCATAATGATGTCCAGGATCAACAAACATCCCTTTTTCTTTGTGTGGTGTCCAATCATCATAAAAAAATTCACGAAGTATATTCTCTTCTTGAGTACACATATATGTTCTAAACAATAAATAAAGTCGTTTTGCCGCCTGTAGCCATCGATCTTCTTTAAAAAGCTCATACAAATTAAGCAACGCTTCAAATACATGCATATGAGGATTTTGTTGTCTTGGAGTTTCATCATCAGGAATACTCGTATAGAACCCTCCATCAGAATGAGCAAATGTGCGTTCAAAAATTGACCATGTTGCATCAAGCCATTGTTTGTATTGCTTCTTTTTTGTAACATAATAAAGCCACCCTAATCCAAGCAACACAAATGCATGCTCATATGATCTCATATGAATGTCTTTATGTTCTCCTTCTCGTGAAGTGAGAGAAACAAAGCCCTCATGATTATGATTCCAGCATTTTTCTATCATAAATCTAAACGCTGACTCTGCCGTCTCTATACAATGAGCATATCCCCAAAAAGCACCAGCACTATGCGAAAATATGTTTCGTGGATGAATTCTAAACCGTTTGTCTAAATGATATAACGGTTCTCCAGAAAAAGAAATTGCCTCTACATATCCACCGTATTTTGTATCATATCCAATCGTGGCCCATGTATGTAATGCTGTTTTTAAAAATTCTTTTGCTCTTTTTTTAAGTTGCATTATCAATATCCTCTCACGTCTCTTTGCCTCGTATAATACTTTTTCTCAACCAGACATATAAGTGATTATAATGCATCTACTATGTTATTGAAGATATACATATGTCTTTCCGCTTCCACCATCAGATAGCGTCGCTAACTCTATATGTTTAATATGTGGATTATTTTTAAGCTCTTTATGAATTGCATCCATAAGTATGTATTTTCCTTTTCCATGAATGATACTAAAGCAACTTCGATGACTAATAATAAAACTATTTATCTGCTTGTCTATTGCCATAAGAGCTTCTTCAATTGTATGTCCTCTTACATCAACGCACGCCGTTGTGCTCTTTGCATCTTCTACATGATATGCACGATGATTTTTTGTCTGTGCGATATGGCTTTCTTCTAATACCGTGCATTGTTCTGAGTTTTCAAATATATACCGAGGTTTTTTATCTTTTTTCTTCAATAATTCATTTCGATCGAGTTCGATTGTAAGAATTCCTGCCGTAATTTGATATTTGTTTTGCTTCGTAATTCCTACTATGGTTCCTTCAATTCCACTTTTTTTAACATACACCTCATCACCAACAGATAATAAAGATAATCGTGTCGCTTCAACTTTTCTGTGATGCGCAAGCGTATCTTCCATATTTGTAATAGTATCGTTAAAATGAGCTACGGTATTTCTACACTCAGAAATATCATCCATGTGTGATGTGTCACCATCCGATACGTCTTGCGTGTTGTGATTGTTTAAATCACACGTAAGTTTTTCTAATGTTTTTCGCATGGATGCAAGAAGCGTTTTTCCTTCATCTACAACATTGTTATAAAAGCGCTCTTCTTTTTCTTTGAGCTCTTTCTTTTTACTTTCTATAGCTTGCAAATGGTGATCAATGAGTTTTTGTTTCTCTTGTATCGCTAAAGTACTCTTATGTGCATCCTCATAGGTATTTTGTATTTCTCTCAGTAGTGAATTATAATCATTGCCAAATTTTGCAAGAATTTCCTGCTGCCTGAGTTGAATAGGATGCTCAATTCCTATTTTTTGTGCGGTCGATAATGCCTCGCTTGTTCCTATCCCACCATAGAGAATGGAATAATTATTTTTTGGATCAATAGCAGCAATCACAGCCCGAGCATGCATCAGAGCATAATGTTTTATCAATGCTGAATGCGTGGTCACCATAATATGTGCATTCATATCCTGTAATGATTCGAGAATAGCCCATCCAAGTGCACCTCCTTCTCTATCATCCGTCCCAGCACAAAACTCATCAAATAAAAGCAGCACTTGTTTTTTATGTGCTGTAAGCGCTTTTGTATGTTTTATTGCATGATGGACTGCATACATATGCGATGAAAACGTAGATTGATTATGATGAATACTTTGCGAATCGCCTATTACTATATGGATGTCATCAAAAATTGGAAGCATAGAACCCTTATTTTTACCAGCAGCCGCATATTCATGATCGTTATTGTTGTAGTGATTTTTATCATATCGCAAGGCTGGGAGAGGAATTCCACTTTGATGCATTATAACTAAGAGGCCCAATGTTTTTAACGCGCATGTTTTTCCTCCTGCATTTGGTCCTGTAATGATAAGTTGCGATGCATTTTTAGGCATAATAATAGTTATCGGTTGAGCATTATCTATGAGCGGATGCCTTGCTCCATATAAAAATATACCATCACACATCTCTTCATCAGATGTCATATCGGATTGTGTGGGATGATGCTGATGCGTTGCAATATCAACAAATGTGTGCGAATATGCTATTCCATATTCTGCTTGCGCTTGTATTTTGTCAAAATGTAAAAAATCATCGTATAGCCGTTTTATAATTCCCATTACAGTATGAATATCATGGCTCAATTGTTTACATAAAGCATACACAACCTGCTTCTCTTCAGCTATCAACAACTCCATCTCATTATTAAACATGTAGATTTCTTCTGGTTCTATATAGATGCTTTTTTCAGTTGCAGAATACCCATGCACTACTCCCTTTACTTTTGATTTATATGATGATTTTATTCCGACCACTACCCTGTCATATCGTATTGTAGGAGCATCTGATATGCTCCAATCGCTATGTGCATTAATAAATTTTTTCGTTGCGTGATGTCGTTTTTTATGTAAATGTGTTTTCTTATTATCTATAAGCTGCAATTCTTTTACGTTTTCTCTTATAAGCTTTCCTTCATTATTAAATATTTTTGAAAATGTGCTATATATATCTTTAGGAAACATACTTTCGTGAAATGGCATGTATTCTGCATCATCCATCCATCGTATACACGAAAAAATAATACGTAACATGATAAAAAAAGTTCCCAGTTCTTCTTCCGTAAAAATTTTTAATGCATGCGATTCTAATAATTCTTTACATGATGGAACAAGAGATATTTCAGCAGGCCGCTTCTTTTCATGTAATATGTCCATCATGCGAGTAACGTGTTTGTGTAATGTGCATATGTGAGAGTAGTCTGTTAAAGGATATACTTGTTTCATTACATCAAAAGTGTCTTCTGCTATGCAAAATCCATTCACTTTTTGAAGTATCTCATCAAATAATAATATATCTAATACGTTCTTCGACACCATTTCGTTTTTTTCCATGTCATTATCTCTGACAAAAGATGTATATATGATTCATATCTTTCGGGATGTATTCCATTATCAATATGCTGCTTTACATTACAGTGCGGTTCTTTATAATGAATACATTGTGGAACTTTACATGTATCAGAAAACTGTAAAAATTCTGGATACCCTATAATAATATTTTGTATAGTAATATTTGTAGATGCTATATCGCGTATCCCTGGAGTATCAATGATATAAAACCCATCACCGATATTGTAAGTAGGTCGTGTTGTAGTATGTCTTCCTCGCTTATACTTTGCGGATATCTGTCCCGTTCTTTGCGATACAGTACTAATTAATTCATTCACGACAGTTGATTTTCCTACTCCAGATTGTCCTATAAACGCACAACGTTTTCCTGCAATGTATTGTTTCATTTCTGAAATATTTTGCTTTATTTTCATGCTCGTATATATAACTTTACACGATATATTTTCATATACTTTTAAGCGCTCTTGAATATATTTCATTCGTTTGTTTCTATTTTCTACAGACCAAATATCTATCTTATTAACAATGATTATCGGTTCTATTCCTTGTTGTAATGCAATGCATAATAACCGATCTATAAATCGCGGCCTAAATGGAGGATCATCAACAGATACTATTATTCCCAGAATGTCCATATTCACCGCAACAACATGCTGTCTCCCTCCACGACTTCTTACAATTTGATTGTTTCTTGGGAGTCTTTTAGTAATAAGTCCTTTATGGGGAACGGTTGATGTATCAACAATATTATACTCAACATTATCAGAGGCAGTGCAATATGTGTTGAGATCTTGATCTTCTTCTTTGCTATACTGTCTTTTCCCTTTTATGCGACACTCAACAACACGCGAAGCATCCTCGTAAACAACCGTATCTTGATGTTCTTGCGGTAATACATAAAATATATTTTTTGTTCCCCATAGTATTACTCCCTGTAAAATATTATTTTTATTCATGTATACATTTTCCATACACCCTCATACGACATCATATTTTTTTGTGCATATGATACAAACAACTCTTCTGCATCATGCGATGTTATATATATTTTTACATTGTTACGTATGCTCGCATCAGTATTTTCTTCAACAAGTAATGATGAAATTCTTTTGATAACTCCCGGAAGAGAATCTAATATCGACACACTATTTTTTAATATATCCTGAAATAGAGTACTGATGTATAAAAAATGCGTACACGCTAAAACTACTGCATCCGCATTGTACGCATTGATGTCTTCTTTTAGAGTGTGTAATAATTTTACTATATATGACATATGAGATGTTGTATCATGGGGAGATAATATCATATTCTCTATGGCGGTCACTAATGTTGGTATGCCTTTCAGCATAATGTTTCTATCATCTTTCACAAATTTTCTTGCCAAATCTATGGTGTGAACACTTGATGCCGTAACTCCTGTGCTCATTACATATATTCTGCTGTATCCGCTATCTACTGCAAGTTTTATCGCAGGCTCTACCCCCACTACATTTACAGATAACGCTGCGAGCACTCGTCTTACGTCCTCGAGAGCAACAACGCTTGCAGTATTGCACGCAATCACAAACACATCTATCGGCAACGTGCTACAAATACTTTGCGCATATTGTACCAAGCGTTTTGTAATCCATTTTTCCGATTTTATACCATATGGAAATCCTTCCGTGTCAGCATAATAATAATAATTATGTCGAGGAAATTGTGAGGATAATGCTTGTAAATACGACATTCCCCCTATACCAGAATCAAAAAACGCAACAGTAGACATTATTAATTAGTATACTTATAAATAGTGAATGTTATTAAACTTGATGCTAATAATCACTTGCCTGTATATTCCCATCAAACTTTTATAGGCGATGATGTCATATCACAGGTAGCAAATCACGGAATATTTCGGAAATGTATTTTTCAAGACGCTCATGTAAACGCATTACGCATACAATCTCTTATTGCAATGGATTGTACATTTTCAAATGTTACGTATCAAGATTGTTCCATAACATTATCGTGTTTTTCTTTCAGTCAATTTGAACAATGCAAATTTATCAACAGTGATCTTCCATACACTGGGTTTAACAATACCCAATGGAATGACAGTGCTTTTATAGAATGTATACTTTCGTATAGTCGATTTCTTAATTCGCTTTTTAATACTGTTGAATTTAATGATTGTGATATTTACGAAGTACTATTTAATACCGGTTCAAATATCCTAAAAGAAAAAATAAAATTTATTTGCTGTAATATAGAAGAAGCGTATTTTAATGTCAACTAATTTACAAAACGATTCATATCAGCATGCCACCATGCATCACATCAAAACCAATATTTTTTATTGCATCCAAAATGAAAAACATATCTCTTGGGTATATTGTAATACACTATATAAAATTGTTATTTTGATAGACCCTCCTGTCATTAATCAAGACATAATAACAATCATTGAAGATATACATCCAATGCATCTTTTTATTATGCTTACAAGTTGTGAACATAATAAAAAATCATATACAAAAGAATGGTTGAAATTGTATAATTTTACAGTACACACGCCTTACTCATCTATGGATCCAGTAATCACACCATATGAAACTTCATACATCAGCAATAAAAAATATACAATTCTCATACCTAATACTGCCATACCCCTCATGGATATTTTAGGCACGTCATATAATGATTACTATAGATTATTTATCTATATTTTTCCGTATTTTTTTACAGGCAGTGCATTACAAAATGGTAGCATGAGAAATACTATGCCTGCAAAAATTATAAAAGATTATTTGAAACAGCTTAATGCTAACACAATCATGTGTCCGTCTCTTGGTCCTATTAATGTACTTTCAAATAATACAAAGAAACACAACATTAATAATCTTCTTTCTCCAACGACCATGTGTCATTTTGATAATATGTAGTAGCGTTAATATCTGCTATTGGCTTCCAAAACACTCCTATCTCAAGAACATTCTCCCACTTAAAACGCATTTGTGAATCTACAACCGTTCGTTTAGGATATCCTGAGTATGTAAGATTCAATATCCACCCTCCAAAATCTTGCGCAAGATTTAATGATAACTTATCTAATTTAAACGCAGACTTTTTCAATCGTTCTTGATCAGCAAGCGCAAAACCATCGACAATGTCATCCCATAAATTACGTGTAGGTATTCCTAGCTGCTTGGTGTAATCATCATTATATAAAAACACCAAATCATTTCTTATTGATGCACTTAAAGAAAATGTAAACAATTGATATATCTCAAAAGATAATTTATAGGTCAGTCTAAATTGACTGTCCAAAAACTGTAGAAAATTGTGTTGATACATTGTTTGAATATCAAACATAAAATTCACTCTGTTTTTCCAAAATTGTATTTTTTCCGTTGTATAATTTGCACTTATATCTAGTGTCTTGACACGCAGTTTTTTTTCACCGATTTTTTTGAAGTCAAAACTGTCCATGTCTAAAATATAATCTTGTTCATAGAGAGAGCTTAATGCCAATGACACCCACCATATTTTTATAGTAGTTCTTGTATCATCTACATGCGCATCTTTATAATTATAATTTACACTTTGACTGATTGAAAGTTGATTTTCAAAAAATGAAAATGTGCTACGTAATGACAATGGACTAAATATATATTCGTCATTGTTTTCTTCATTATTTTCTTCATTTTTTTGAATTTGCGTATTTATTTCAAAATTAAAATACGATCCTACAGAGAGCGCATATGATGGGGAAAAATGCATGTCTAATGGCGGAAGCCCAATAGACAATCCAAGCGTATTTACTACACCTGCATATTTTGCAGAATATGATTGCGAGATGACATGCGAATTCCACCAATTTTTATCGTCTTGTTCATACCATGCTGCTGGTGACTTTGTACTTAATACATCTCTTCCTATATCAAAATCAACCGTATAAGAAACGGTACTTCCCGAAAATATAGGAAACATCTTAAATGGATGTATGGATAATTCATGCTTATTATGAAGCACTTCTGAGGTATAATTGATTGCACTTTTCTCTTGTGATTCTTTTTCTTGTTCTGTCAGAGTATTAATAGTATTCACTTCACGTTTATTAAGCGTAAAATCAAGTCCATATCTATATATAATCATGCTATCGAGAAACGTAAGATCTTGAAGAAGTTCAAATGTGTTATTTGTAGTAAATAATCCATATGATATAAAATTATCTTCAAAAAATGTCATGTCTTCTGGTATATTCCATTCTTCATTATTTAAAAACATCGATTGCACTAAAATATGATTGATATCGTATGTAATGTTATATGTTATTCGTGTCCAATCTATTATTGGTTTTTGAGCTATCTTAAATGTTTCTTCTGGTGCAACAATATCACTTCTTATCTTGGTATTTGCTTGCTGCTGAATCAAATCATTATTGCTATTACTATTTGTTTTTTGTGTCATAAAAGGTTGTACAATAGTATCAACTGTTAGAGTATTAGCATCGTTATTTTCTTTTGGCACATCGTCTTCGCTTTTTTTATCGCCTTGTACAATATCATTTTCTATATTTTTTTCTTCTGCTATATCAGTGGCATTCTTATCGTCTTCAGCATCAACCTTTACTTCTGAACTATTACTATCAGCAACTGCATCAGTACTATTATTTTCTTTGCTTTCTTCCAAAACAGTATCATTTGATTTCTTATTTGTTTCGTCTTTTTTCTTTTTCCATATAGTATTTTCCCATCCATTACTCAGATTAAGTTCAGCAGTATCCAATGACAACAATGTTCCAGACATGCCAAACTGATATGAAGGCAGAGTGATTTCAGAAGGAACAAAGAAATACCCTTCAATCTTTTGATCTACGTTATTATCTCCTAATAAATATGCTTTGGGATGCAATGCCTCTTCTATGTTTTTTCTATTCCATTCAACATTAAATAATATATTCGATATTCTGAAGTTTTCTACATAATTACCTAGTACACTTTTTATTGGTAATGTAAGATTATTACGCCATTGCCAATAATAATTGCTCTTTTCCGATGGTCTACTATCAAAATCTTCTTTAAACGTATCGGGATTTAATACTTGATCCCAGTTAAAATCAAACGTACGTTGTCCAAAATCACTCTCAAAAAATGAATCTGAATACTGTTCAAAAAATAAAGACGTCGTATATATATCACTAAATGCCATGTCTGTCTTAAATAAAAATTCATATCTAAAAGGAACTCGAACATTATATATAACGCCTCTATCTATATTTTTTACTATAGAGCCATTTGCATCAACATAGTTGTTAAAATATGTATCATTCGTCTTAAACACGGTTTGGCTCAATGCTATCCCTCCCTTAAATGTAACATTATTAAATTTCCAGAGCGAAGAAAATTCTCCCTCTAGTGCAGAATACACACCAAGCGTAGTGTAATAATCCAACAAATATCGTAGTTTCCAATTGTCTGGATATTCCTTTATAACATCCCCATCTTCTGCCTCTCGTAGATATAATCCTTTAATGATTTTTTTATTGGATGTTTGTGACCCGATATCAAAAATATCAAGAAAAGAATCGGATTCTTTTTCGTCATGTTCCCCTATGATATAGGTAGTAGTATTAAAATATCCACCATTCCGAGTTTTATATCCAATACCAGGATGAAAGAAAAATTTATCTCCAGGATTTACAAAAAAAGGAAACCATATCACTGGAATATTTCCTATAAAAATCGAAGCTCGACTGATAGCCCATTCGTTAGGAGCAAGCAACCACATTCTCTTAAGTTTAATTGTATAGAGGGGGGGATATATTTCATTAGATGTTATTGATGCATCCGAGATCACAACAACATCTTCTTTTGATTTGCTAATATGAGGTGAATAAATATAAAAAGAAAGTTCTTCTGACTTTTCTTTGTTTTCTCCATATGTAACATTTTGTGAAGAATACGCCGTGCCTTCTAATATATCCGCATCAAAATCATCTATATTAAATGATAATAATTTTCCTGAAAATTTCTCTAGTGGATTACCCGATAAAACATTTGGAATATCAGTTCCACTATGTGCAAATACTTTATATTGCACATTTCCCAATGCTGTGCCGATTCTTAATGTTTCATTATATATAAGACTATCAGCAGTAATAACATGGATCTGATTTTGAGACGCTTGAACAATCCATATTTCAATTGCACCTTTAAGGTTAAATATATTCTCATTTATTTTTTCATACGTAAAATACTGAGCCGTATCAGTGTTTTTAATGATAATTTCATTCGCAGTACCCTTGACTATCTCTGTATTATTTTCACTGTCATTTTCAAGTGCTTCTTTTTTATCGTCGAGATTTTTCACCGAAGAAGTGTCTTCACTTGTTGCCTCTTTCTTATCGTCAAGATTTTTCACCGAAGAAGCATCCTCACTTGTTGCTTCTTTTTTATCGTCGAGATTTTTCACCGAAGAAGTGTCTTCACTTGTTGCCTTTTTCTTATCGTCAAGTTTTTCAACCGAAGAAGCATCCTCACTTGTTTCCTCTTTCTTATCGTCAAGATTTTTCACCGAAGAAGCATCCTCACTTGTTTCCTCTTTCTTATCATTACTTGCTTCCTTTGGTGAAAGAGATTGTATCATCTCCGATGAAATCTCATAATAATCAAAAATTCTTTGCTCATATTCAGCACGTATGCCTTGAAGTGGTAATCCTAAATTATGCAACCAAAGCTTAAGATCTTGATTTGTAGATATTTCAACACTCTTTATAAGATTTTTTTGCTCATCTGTAACGCGAATTTTATCTATCTTGTCTTTATCTTTATCGTTATCTTTCTCTTTATCTGTATTATTTTCATCTGCAATACTTTTCTCAAGTGTTTCCGTTTTGTTATCAGGAAGTAATTTTTCTTGAGTAAAAGCTGTAAAAGAAATGTTGTTTCCAAGAAACAATACAATAAGTACAATGTAAATTCTATTCATTATTTTAATTTGCTAGATATTGATACATTCTGACATACATATTCATATAAATAACGCCCTGTAAATGATTTTTTTTCATTCATTATAGATTCTGGAGTGCCACTTGCCACCAAAAAGCCCCCATCATCGCCCCCTTCATATCCTAAATCAACTATATAATCAGTTTGTAATATAACTTCAAGATTATGCTCTATCACAATAACGGTGTTGCCTCTGTCTACGAGTGTATGCAATACCTTTAATAAATGAAGTATATCTGCTTGATGCAATCCAGTTGTTGGTTCATCCAACAAATATAATGTTTTCCCTGTGCTTACCTTTGACAACTCTAATGCTAATTTAATACGCTGTGCTTCTCCTCCCGAAAGAGTAGTAGCGGCTTGTCCAAGACTAATGTATCCCATACCAACACTTTGTAACATTTTTAATTTTCTTGCAAATGGCATGCGTCTAAAAAATTCTTCCGCTTCATCAACAGTCATACCTAATATATCAAAAATGTTTTTGCCTTTATAATACACATCTAATGTTTCTCTATTAAATCGCTTCCCTTTACACACATCGCATGTTACGTACACATCAGCTAAAAAATGCATCTCGATAATCTGAGTTCCCGTCCCCTGACATGCTTCACAACGTCCTCCTGTAATATTAAAAGAAAATCTTCCCTTTGAATATCCTCGCGCTCGTGCTTCTGGCAATTGTGCAAACAAATCTCTAATACCATCAAATACTTTAACATATGTACTGGGATTAGATCGTGGCGTTCTCCCTATAGGACTTTGATTGATGTCAACGATTTTATCAATATGATCAATGCCTTTTATTTCTTTATATGCTCCACAATGCATTTTTGTTTTATATATTTTATTATGCACAACGGGATATAATATATCTTGCAACAATGTAGATTTTCCTGAACCAGAAACACCCGTAATAGCACAAAAACATCCTAAGGGAAAATTCACATTAATATTTTTCAAATTATGTTCAGAGGCTTTGTGTATTTCTAAAAATTTGTCATCTGATTTTCTTCGTTGTTTAGGAACATCCATAAAAAGTTTACCAGCAAGATATTTTCCTGTAAGGGTCTTACTCATTTTAGCAACCTGTATAGGAGTTCCTTGTGCTACTATATTGCCACCATGCTTTCCTGCTGCAGGACCAATATCAACTACATAATCTGCAGAACGAATAACTTGTTCATCGTGTTCAACAACAATAACAGTATTTCCTAAATCACGAAGACGCTGTAAGGTAAGAATTAATCTGTCATTATCTCTCTGGTGTAATCCAATCGTTGGTTCATCAAGTACATACATCACTCCTACAAGAGCCGATCCTATTTGCGATGCCAGTCGTATGCGCTGACTTTCGCCACCTGATAGCGTTCCAGCGTATCTATCTAAACTTAAATAACTCAATCCTACTTCATTGAGAAAATTAAGTCTGTTTTCAATTTCTCTTAGAATTTCTTTTGCAATTATTTTTTCTTTTTCAGAAAGTTGTAATTGCTTAAAAAAAGCAAGTGATTCTTTTACAGACATACGAGTAAGATCATGTATAGATGTATTGTGTATTTTGACAAATAATGCCTCACGTCTCAAGCGTCCCCCATTACACTCAACACAAATATCAGTGCTTGTAAATTGTTCCAGCCATTCTCTCAATTTTTGATCTGATGTCGTCTTATGTTTTCTATCAAGTTCGTTGAGTATTCCCGTAAATTGTCTTTTGTATTCTTTTCCTTTTATATGAAACGTAATAGGTTTTTTCGATCCGTGCAATAACGCATGTAACGCTTCTTTACTCCATTGAGAAAAAGGCTGCTCTAACGATTGCTTATATTCATCGGCAATTGCTTCAATTTGCACACTATACCAATTCCAATTAGTAAATATTTCTATTGCATTTTCTTTAAATGATTTTTTCATATCTGGAATCAATAATGTTTCATCAAATCGCATTGTATAGCCCAATCCTGCACATCTTTTACACGACCCCATAGGATTGTTAAATGAAAATAAATTTGGTTCCATCTCTGGAACAGATAACTCCGAATTTGTATAGGCATATCGCAGTGAATAACGTATCTCCTGACACTGTTCCTCATGCTCATAAAGCACTACTACATTTCCATCTGCAAGTTCCAATGCTTTTTCAACTACCTCTGCAATATGACTTCGTGCATTATTTTTGATAATAACTCTTCCCGTTATTATATCTATCGAATGCTTATGTACTTTAGAAAGATGTATATCTTGCTCTAAATCGGTCATTGTATCATCTATCCTCACACGAAGGAATCCCAATTTTTTTGCATCTTCTAGTATTTTTTTATGCGTTCCTTTTTTTTTCTCTCACAACAGGCGCCATTATAGTCAACTTTGTATTGTGCGGATGTGTAAGGATGGAAGTAATAATTTCATCTATAGTTTGTTTTTTTAATGGCTTATGGGTATCTGGATCATAAGGAATGCCAACACGAGCATATAACAATCTATAATAGTCATATATTTCTGTAATCGTTCCTACAGTAGAACGAGGGTTTTTTCCAATGGTTTTTTGTTCTATTGCAATTGCAGGAGACAGTCCATCTATACTCTCAACAAGTGGTTTATCGAGCTTTCCAATAAATTGACGCGCATATGTTGACAACGACTCAACATATCGTCTTTGTCCTTCTGCATATATAGTATTGAATGCCAACGATGACTTTCCTGAGCCACTTATACCTGTAAATATAACAAGCTTGTTTCTCGGGATATCTATTGAGATATTTTTAAGATTATGTTCAGAAGCACCTACAACGGAAATATATTTGGTGTTTTTACTTGCCATATGATAATTATTTTATCACACTACACAAAACACCATTGATACATAGCGTATTTCAATACAATAAAATGTATGAGTTCACATTTCAAAATTGAAATATTGGATAATATGAATTTTTTCGCAACGACGTAACAATACTGTTGTTTTTAAGTTTAGAAAATAGTATATCTGTATACCGGGTGAAATTATATCTTTTTCTTTTATCGTAAAAATTTGCATCTCTATGTTCTGTTATCTGTACTCTTTCTCCTAAAGAAAAATAGTATCGTAACACATACACAATACGAGCAGCACCTGCATCTCTTAAAAACTGTCTTCCTTCTTCAAATTGAAGCATCCGATCGAAAAAATTATCTACTCCTGTAAAAACAAAATCAATCTCTCTTGTTTTCAACACATTGTCTATTCCCCAATGCACCATCATTGCCAGGGCTACCATGCTATATCTCAGTCCATCTTCTATGGATGTTTCATTTAATAGTAAATATGCCCCTAATTCACGATATGCTGGATATGCATAGTTTGCAGAAGTAGTAAAAATTTTTACCATTTGATCAAACCCTTCATAAAAGGCAATTGCAAGAATTGCAGGTTCTTGATTATTTTTTTCGCTTGTTATAATTTCAGTAAGATATTCTATGAATTTTTCATATCTTGCATTATTATATTCCAATTGAGAAAGTCTATAATACACCATGAACCAATGATGAAAATCTTTAAGCTTTGGCTGCTTTTTAATATCTTCTAAAATATTTTTTGCGTCTGTTACATCTCCTATTAACCAAGCTACATTTGCCAATCCAAGTGAAGCATCAAAAGTTGACCCATATTTTTCTTCAAGTTGAAAATATGTTGCAATTGCTTTTTGATAATTTTTTCTATAGACATATGATCTCGCTATACTTAATTGTTCTTGATATTCAAACGATGTCAAAAAAGAAGATTCTTTTTTCTTTCCGATATTAATAATATCCTCTAAATCAGAATAATAGTTTTTATTATCAGCGTAAACAATAGTAGAAAGACTAAAAAAAACAAACAAAAACACGATGAAAGAAAATTTTATCATGTTTTTGAGTGTAGTTTTCATAACATATACGTTCAATTATAAACTATTTTATACAATATACATTGCTTCAAATAGTTTTTATAATTGACCGAGTAAAAATACCATAACGAACAAAGCAACAGTTTCAACGAGACCAAGTACGAGCAAATAATATGCCATCCCTTTTCCAGTTTCTGCTAAAGCATCTGCTGCGCCAGCCGCTGCTTTTCCCTGATACCATGCCGACGCACCCATTGCAAGGCCACCTATAATTCCTGCACCAAGCAAAAACGCATCATCAATTGAACCAATTGCTGCATCTAATTGCTGCATTAATATAAGACCATATAATGTTTGAGTAAGTGGAGCTCCAACAAATATCATAAGAAGAAACTGTGCTTGCTTATTTTGAAGAAAGCAACGTTTCCATGCTCCAATAGCAGACATACCTGCAGTTCCTATTCCAAGAGCAGAACCAAAAGCAGCAAATCCTAACGCTGCTGCTACACCTATTAAACCTAAATTTTGCATATTTTTTATATCCTCCGCGATATTGTTTTATTTTTTAAAGGGTTATATTTTCTTCCAGACCATTCCATACCTAAATGCCCCGAAAATTCCAAAACATTAAGTCGTACACCATGAACTATTACAGCCAACAACGCCATCAGCAAATTTAATGTATGCCCAAGCGTTATTACAAACATACCTAACATTATAGAAATTCCACCAGCTTCCATAATACCTTGTCCCATAGAATTAAATGAAACAGCTATAGAAAATGATGCTAATCCAACTGCATACAAACGTATATACGATATTATATCTGCAAAAGAACTTACACTATTCAGTGCTATAGTGATTATATTAGATATACCTTTCAACACTCCAATGAAAACATTTTGTTTTCTTTTTTGTTCTTCAGTAAGAACTATCAAAGTAAAGCCTCCGATAATAAGGTGCAGTGCATATTGAGGCATAGTAAAGTATGATCCTAATAATAGTTGTAACACTAAGAAAAACAACCCGACAAGCATTGATGCTTGTCCCAATTGATTGACAGAAGCAAAAAAACCTTTTGTCTTAAATACTCTTATACAACTCCAAAGATGCGCAATCAGCAACTGGATTATACCGACTCTAAAAGCAAACAACTGTATATTTACACTACTTTCGGAAGAAAAAACAGAAAACTGTGGTAAGACAAACTGTGATACAACACTCAATTGTGCAAATGGTTCATATCCAAACCAATTGCCTGTTATAGCCCCCCAAATAATTGTCGTCAATGAAAACCATAAAAACAATTCGTGAGTAAGTGTGGTAGCATTTCCTTTTAATCGCGTAACAATCATAGTTATAATAGTGCATAGAAATAACACACTCCCATACCCGGCATCACCAATAATCATACCTACAAACAAAGACATAAACACAAGAAAAATAAAACTAATATCAACTTCTTTATATCCAGGATCAACATCAAGAAAACTAAAAAGAGGTTTAATGACTTTTACTAATCTGTTGTTTTTAATTTTTGTCGGAATATTTTCATCATCCTCGTGCGGAGTATGATATAAAATACCCCATCCTTGCTCTTCAACAGATGTATAAAGCTTTGAAAAATTTTCTTCTGGAACATATCCTTCAAGAACAAAGACTCCATCTTTATTTTTAGAATTACATATTGCTGAATGCTTTTCAATTTCATTAGCAATTTTCACTTGTTGAATAAGCAGTGTATGTCTATAGTGTAAAAAAGCTTCTAATTTTTTTTCACAAAGTTCAATCTCATCAGATTTTTTTTTCTGCTGTTCTATTATTTGAGAAGAACACATTCGAGGAAACGCCATCTCAGTCCATCCAGAAGGCACTACAATATCATCATGCATAAAAGACATAACAGACCAAAAAGATTCTTTATTATTCCTATAAAAACATGAAAAAGAGCATAGCACATCATCATTTTTTGACAATTGACTTTTTATTTTCTTATAATTTTCATTTGGATGAGCTTTATAAACACATAAAGAAAGCCCTGCATCTTGAAATTCTTTTACGCTATATTCACTTACTTCACCAAAACGTTGCGCATAATTTTCTAACACTTGTAATTCTGCTAGTTCTTTTTTTGCTTCATTAATGTGCAATCGAATAGCATTAATCTCATTAATACTATCATCAATATTTTTTTCTGCATGATGCTCAACAGTGTGTGCTAAGCCGTCTCTTTGTGATCTATCATCAAGAACAGAAATAGCGTCTGAAATATTATTAAGAGACTGGGCTAAATCACTATCAGCATCTACTCCACCAACAGTAACATCTACTACACCAAGATTTTGTAGTTTTTCAACATCTTCATTAAGCGACGTAGAAGAAAATAATAGATGTACTTTTTTCATTGGAACTATCATGCTTTTTTCTCCTCTTCTAATATGCGAGATTTGGTGATTTTTCCTCTTACTACACTTGCTGTTTGTTGATCGCCTAAATATATTTGTATAAATCTAATATTTTTTTTGGCTTCAGGAATTTTTACTTTTTCAAAAAGATTTACTCTTTGTATTGTAGTTTGCAATTCTCGAGATATGAGCACATACTGTTTGTCTAACACTTCTATTTTAGCTGCCATCTCCAACACATTTCTTAGCGCATCAATTCCATCGTCAATCCACCATGGAGTTGTAATAAGATTATATTCTTTAGTATCAAATGTTAAAGCGCGAAAAATAGGCACATCAACTCCTGCTATATTTTGCGTGTCTGTTACAAGTAAAATATCAGTAATATAACTTTCTATAGACAATGCATTGTCATCTCCAAAAACAGCAATCCAAGAATTCACACTCGCATAATATCGTTTGTATTCATTTTTCAGTTCTTGTATTTGCAACTGTATTCGCTGCAACATAGATTGTAATTGCTGCTGTTTAAGTTTAAGAGTAGGAAGATATCGATTAAAACGTTTTAAGGCATCTTTTTGTTTTTTTAATTCATTTTTTGTAAGTTTTACCATCTTTACTCTACCTTACTATCTATTTACCATCCAAGCATTCACAATACTACAATAAAATACAGGTTACTTTTTCACCCAAAATTTATTTATCAAATCTGTTTTCAATCCCACTTCATGTGGCTCAAAACATTCTGAGAGAATAGCCCATCCAGTATCTAATGCTTTTTCTATTGGAAGATTAATAGATAAATCCATTAACTTTTCTTCAAAAAGATTTCCATATTTTACAAGCTTCATATCCCATTCAGACATCTTAAATCCCATAGAACGCTTTTCTAAACTTGATTTATATCCCGCGTATAATTTAATCAAACTATCCATAATAGCCCTGTGATCTTCACGTGTTTTTCCATTCACCATCTGCTTCAATCGAGAAAGAGATCCAAATGGTTCTATTCTTCCATCTCGAAGATAGTATTGACCCTCAGTAATATATCCCGTATTATCAGGAACAGGATGAGTAACATCATCACCCGGCATCGTAGTAACACTTAAAATTGTAATAGAACCCGCACCTTCAAAATCCACAGCTTTTTCATAACGAGAAGCAAGCTGACTATATAAATCTCCTGGATATCCACGATTAGAAGGAACCTGTTCTTGAGTAATAGCAATTTCTTTCAAACTATCAGCAAAATTTGTAACATCACTTAAAAGTACGAGAACTTTTTTCCCCGCAACAGCAAAACGTTCAGCAACTGCAAGACTCGAATCTGGAACCATAAGCGCTTCAACAATTGGATCTGATGCAGTATGAACAAAAAACACAGTTCGTGATAACACACCACCTTCTTCAAGCGATTTTCGAAAAAACAAATAATCATCGTACTTAACGCCGATTGCTCCAAGAACGATAATATCTACTTCAGCCTGTAATGCAATACGAGAAAGCAACTCATTATATGGTTCTCCTGAAACAGAAAAAATAGGTATTTTTTGAGATTCAACAAGCGTATTAAACACATCTATCATGGGTATTCCAGTGCGTATCATTTTCGTTGGTACAATTCTCTTTGATGGATTTACCGATGGACCACCAATTTCTATTAAATTATCAGAAAGTTTTGGACCATTATCTCTTGGCTCACCTCGGCCATTAAAAATACGACCTAGTAGATTTTCCGAAAATGAAACCTTCATCGGCTCCCCTAAAAATGTAACCTCATCAAAATTAGATACTCCACGACCACCAGAAAACACTTGCAATGAAACCAAGTCTCCTTTAAGTCTAATCACTTCTGCAAGCGTGTCGCCAAATCGTGTGTTTACCACAGCCGTTTCGCCGTATTTGACTCCATGTGCCTTTACGTTAATAACATTTCCACTTATTGATTCAATTTTTGTATATACTTTATGCATTGAAGTCTCCTTCTAGACGCAAAGCAGCCTCTGCTTTTTCTTCATATCCTTCAAATTTATTGTTAATATGAGATGATATTTCATTTACTATCTCATTAAACCCTTCACTTTCCCATTCTTTTCCATTGTAATCAAGAAAGTGTTGAGTAAGCTGAGAAAACCATGTCCGTGCTTCTTCTTTTGTAGAAAAACTAAATAATCCAAAAAGAACTTTAAACACATATTTAAACGAAAATTTTTGACGTTCTAAACTCACAGAACAATCAACAGCATCAAACGCATCCTGTTGAAGATATGCTGCATCGAGAAAATCACTTTTCAAATATTTTACATAGTCATCTATACTCGTACCTTCTTCACCTACAACTTTCATCATCTGCCCGACTTCATCACCCTGAGCAAGACGCTCATGCGACATAATGACAAGCGAAGATGGTATAGGACCTTTATATTTACTCCAGCTTTCAAGCGGATGAATAGATGGATACTTACGTGCATCTGATCTCTCGCGAGACAACCCATGAAATGCACCTACAACTTTTAGAGTTGCTTGTGTTACAGGCTCCTCAAAATTACCACCAGCAGGACTTACTGAGCCACCAATAGTAACCGACGCTCTTGTACCATCTTTGAGTCTTACCTGCCCTGCACGCTCATAAAAAGATGCAATAACAGACTCTAAATATGCAGGGAATGCTTCTTCACCCGGTATTTCTTCCAATCGACCCGACATTTCTCTCATTGCTTGTGCCCACCGAGAAGTACTATCGGCCAAAAGCAATGTATTTAATCCCATTTGTCTATAATATTCCGCAAGCGTTACAGCAGTATATACTGACGCTTCACGTGCCGCAACCGGCATTGAACTCGTATTACAAATTATAACTGTTCTATCCATAAGGGATCGACCTGTTTTTGGATCGATAAGCTCTGGGAATTCTCTCAAAGTCTCCACAACTTCTCCAGCACGTTCACCACATGCTGCAACAACAACCACATCTACATCTGCATTACGACTTGTTATTTGCTGTAACACTGTTTTACCTGCCCCAAAAGGACCAGGTATACAATACGTTCCTCCTAATGACACAGGAAAAAATGTATCTATAATTCGCACTTTCGTAACCATTGGATCCGAAGGCATAAGCCGTTCTTCATAATGACTAATCGGAATTTTAACAGGCCAATGAAATGACATCGTAAGATCCTTCGTTTTTCCATCACTTGATGTAATAGTGGCGATTCGATCTGTTATCGTATACAAGCCTTGAGATGCAACATTGTCTATTTCCCATGTTCCTTTCACATCAAAAGGGACAAATATTTTATGAGTAAATATTCCTTCGGGAACTGAACCTATCAGATCGCCCCCACTCACCTTGCTGCCATTAGCGATAAGAGGAGTAAACTCCCATTTTTGCTCTTTAGACAAAGGAGATAAATATACGCCTCTTTCTAAAAAGAACCCACACTTTTCAGCAAGCTCATTAAGAGGATTTTGCAAACCATCGTATACACGTCCTAAAAGACCAGGACCAAGTTCAACAGTCAAAAGGAGATCAGTAAACTCTACTTCATTTCCTACTTCGATGCCCTTTGTAAGCTCAAATACTTGCAATTCAGCAGTGTTGTCACTCACTCGAATAACCTCTGATTTTAATGTTGTACCATCATTAGTTTTTACATAAGCAACTTCATTCATCGATATCTTATCTTCTACCTGAGCAGTAACCATATTACCATTGACACCAACTACTTTTCCTTTTACATTCATTCATTTCCTCCTCTTATAGCTCCACGAGAAAAACCAGCCTTATCTACTAAAGCATTCACAATTTCTTCCCAAGCTGTTTTTCCTCTAACATGTGTAAATTTACAAAATCTATAATACAACTGTAATTTATATCCATAGACAATAATGTTCTCTAAAGCAAAGCGATAGTGAGCATCACAAAATTCTAAATAACTCCACAGCGCTTTTCCAACAATACCTTCACGTTCCAGTGGTGATTTTGCAGCAAGCGCGTGCGCAACAATATTCGCTGCATCTGCAGAAATAGGAACTCTATTATTTTGTATTGTATGCGTGTATACTCCCTCTCTCGAATGTTCCCATCGTTTTTTAGCAATAGCATCAACAAGTGCAAAACTATACTCAGTATATTCATCTACAAAAGGAATAGAACTTTCCGATGGTCGATCCATCGCACAATATACTTGATTGACATCTGAAACAGAAAGCGTAGTGTTGCACACCGCTCGAAAGTCTTCAATTGATGGAACATACGTAGGATTATTTTTTTCAGATAAAACATCATCAGAAAAGAAAGAGGCAATATTTAAATGAGGCAATGTAGAGAGAAGATATACACGTCCTGACATAGTCTTATCGCAATATCTCCTGTAATGTCGGAGTCAAAAATGAAGTTAACGATTCTGAAATAGTTTTATCGGTGAAATTAAATTTCAAAGCACCATCTTTTTCTCTTGACACCATAAAACCCGCTGTAATATCCGCTTTAGGCTGTATAGATATTTTTCCACCATTTTGCTGCACGATACCTTCTATAGCAGATTGTGTGATGTTTTTTGCATCATCTACTGAGAGCGATAAAAATATATTATTATCATCTCCTAATTGCCATTGTGAAAGCGCTTGAATAATAATAGATTGTAACGAATCACCTTGAAGTACATCTCTTGTTTTTTGAGATAGAAAAACACTCAATAATTTTGAAAGTTCATCTTTTACAACAAGAAGCAAATCTCGATGTGCTTGAACAAGCGCGTCTTTACCTCTTTTTTCTATCATCTGTGCTTCAGCTTTTGAATTTTCTAAAATAACATGTGCTTCTGAGTGTGCTTCTTTGATAATAGTATCAGCATGAACTTTAGCATCAGATATAATCTGTTCTGCATGTTTTTTTCCTTCTGCAATACCGTTTTGTTTTACTTTTTCAATGAGTGCATCTATTTTTACTTCCATACACATCCCCCTCATAAATAAAATTATAAAAAAGAAATAAGATGTAATATGTAAATAATTAAATATTTTTTAATACATTTTCATGTTCTATTTAATCTATAAATAAATTATCATCTAATTAATAATAGAATACACCATCAAAACACAAGTGTCAAGTCAAAAATATATTTTTCTTCTTATTTAAGATGTACACATCACTCAAAATAACATTTTTATATTACACAAATAGTGGTGGAGGGATTTGAACCCCCGACACAACGGATATGAGCCGTTTGCTCTAACCAACTGAGCTACACCACCGTAAACTAACTATAATTATCATAATACTGCATCTCTATTATATATATCAAGTATACTATTAAAATGAATAATTACTGCATCGCATGTGATCTTGGTGGAACCAATATTACCATTGGATTGCTCACATACACAAATAATCACTTATCACCACCCTGTTTAATTGAGATTGTTCACTATAAATCAAAAGAGTTTACATCTGTAATTCCAGCTCTTACACTGGCATTAACATTTTTCTCAGAAAAAAATAATTTCACCTCATGTCCTATATGCATTTCTGCAAATGGCCCGATTATAAATAACACTTGTATTCCAAGCAATTTGCCCGAAAGTTTTTTTCTATCAAAAAAAGAATTAGAGTTAGAATTTAAATCACAAGTAATTCTTATAAATGATTTTGTTGCAATCAGTTATGGCGTACATACTATTCTTCATCATAAAAAAATATTTCACATTCCACATACTCCAACACTCAACTCGTTATACGATGCAGAACATCCAAATACTTTTCGATCATTTCTTGTTATTGGTGCAGGAACAGGATTAGGAACTTCTCAAATACATGTGTACAAAGATACTATACTTACTCAAAGTGGTGAAGGTGGATGGGTGGATTTCTCACCGAGTCCTGATACTATATCATATGAACTGTACAAATATATTGCATCAAAAAACATAAAAAACAATCATTCACAAGGATCTGTGTGTTGGGAAGATGTCATATCGGGAAGTAAAGGCATACCAAATTTATGTGGTTTTTTAAGAGACTTTTGGAAAAACAGAAATGATATAGATTCGCATTATTTTCATCAATTACTCGATAGCAATACCGTTACAGACGTGGCTAAGCAAATCAGTATAGATGCACAGACTCACAATAATTCAACAGCAAAAGCTATTCTAGAAGTGTGGTCTTATTTATATGCTCGCTGTTGTAATGTTTTTTCAGTATTTGGATTATTTCAAGCCGTTTTTATAGCAGGAGGAATCGCTGCAAAAAATCTTGCATGTTTTACGGATGATTATAGCCACGCACAATGCCTCCCACACAATAATTTTGCAGAATCTTTTGCAAAAGGGTATAACAAAAAATACGATACACTCTTAAAAAAAATACCTTTATATGTGGTAACAGATTACAATATATCATTGTATGGTGGAGCGTTTTGTATTGCGCAACACATGCACACGTAACACCTCTACACAATTACTTTTGAAAAATCTCATCCTACAATGAAAAAAGTTTTTGTAATAATCGCGCTACTCCATCTTCATTATTAGTAAATTCAGTTCGTGGAAGTTCTGGAGCCAGCATAGGAGTAGCGTTTTTCATAATATATTTATATTTACATATTTCAAACATAGGCAAATCATTAAAGGAATCCCCTATTGCAAGTGCATGATCTGCATGTATCTTATAGTCATCCATAATATATTGTAACGCTAATGCTTTTGATGCTTGATTACTAAATAGTTCAAGATAGTTAATCATGCTAAATGTTGCTACAACACCATGTAATTGTGAAAATTTTTCAGAAAGCGATACTAAATATGCATTGTCAGCGATAAACATCACTTTGGATATTTTTTTGTTTGCAAGCTCTTCCCACGTATCTACCATAACCACATCGATGTTGACGCGCGCACTGTATTCATCAAGCTCTTTGCTCGCAGTGCGAGCGTATAAACTATTATCTACATAACAGTGCATATGCATGTTCGCAGCATGGTGTTCTTTTAGATCAAGAATACTCTTAAATATGTTCCAGTCCATGCTTTTATTCCAAATGGGAAGAAACACATCATGCTCTTTTTTATAAATATGCACACCATTTGTCGATACAACATAGTCGCATAGTTCTACGGGAATAGCATTGCGTAACGCTTGAAAGGGCCGCCCTGTTGCAGGAACAACATATATATTTCTATCAAGTAATTCTTGCCAAACAGCGCGAGTATATGGACTCAGCATGTGATCATCATTCAAAAGTGTTCCATCTAAATCAACTGCAATAAATCGAATATCAACCATCAATATAGTATACTACTATTATGTCTAATAATTTTGACATTCTCAAAGAGCATACTATCGAACAGGAGTATATTCTTGCAGACAGTCATTGTCACCTTATAAAAATTATAGAACATGACAAATATTTCCATGAAACACTACAAAATTATAATATATGCATATTAGATGTTGGAATAGACCCTCATGATTGGACAGAGCGTCAACTGCTTTTTTCACACATACACAATATTTATCAAAGTATCGGATTACATCCTTGTATGTACAATGACTACACCACGGATCAAATTATGCCGCTATTGGAAACACATGCGCATCACGCATCCGCTATAGGAGAAACAGGACTTGATTGGTATAGGATGTATGCTCCTCCAAAAAAGCAACTCGAGTTATTAGAAATGCAAATATATGTTGCAAAAAAATATAAAAAACCCATTATCTTTCATGCTCGAGATTTCCATACAGAACATAATTCTGGGAAAAAGCACACGCAGCCATCTCATACTACTGTTTCACACGATAATTGTAACACAAGCACTATAGATAGCATTCTCGATGTTCTCATATCATCACATCATACTATGGGTGGAATTATGCATTGTTTTTCTGGGACATATGATCAAGCAAAAAAATGCATGGATCAAGGACTGTATATATCATTTTCTGCCAATATAAGTTTTCCTCAGGCTTCTATTTTGCATGATGTAGCAAAAAAAATCCCTAATAAATATTTACTCACCGAAACAGATGCACCGTATATGCTTCATAAAACAGTACAAAAAATAAAGAAAAAAGAAAAAAAAGGAAGATATAATATTCCATTATATCTTCCTTATTTATATCAAACGCTTGCAGAAATAAAAAATACAACTACACAAAATATAGCAGAAACTGCGTATCGTAATCTTCTTTTATTTCTCTCATAATAGCTTTTTTCTTATCTATTATTGATATGGTTCTCACCATCCATCAGATATATTATCTTCATTATTATTATATGATTCATCAATAACGTCTGATATCGCACGAATATCATCAAAATATGCATAATATCTTCCGACAGTGTCTTCAAATTTAGTGTCAATAATAAATCCTTTTATATAAAGTCCATTAAGCGCACCTAATTTATCTTCTTGATCAATACTGACAGGAACAGTAGCTTCAAAACGTTTCCATCCTGAATATCCTAATTTTCCTAAAGGAAGCTTCTTTACCTTTCCATTCATATCTTGAAGCACAATACTAAGATTGTGATTTTTTTCTCTGCCTGCTACCCACACAGATATTTTTTTAGCAACACCAGGAACATACAAAGGACGAACTGCTCTTATAAAAATCTGAGTCATGCTTCTTCCAAAATAATCTGCACGAATACCGTAGACATAATTATCTTCTGCAGTATATCCATTTATTTGCTCTGCAGCACGAATCGGTTGCTTCTCACTGGGAGATCCAATAAATCGTCGTGATGTTACAACGCCTCTATCAATTGGCATTTCTACACTCCAGCGAGTTGGATCATCAAATGTATCTATTGAGATCTCACGTAATATTTGACGACCTGTATCAATATTTGATATTATCTCTTCCGTAACATTGTCATTTATCGTATCTTGTGCAAACACAACCAATGAATGACAAAATAAGACTAAAAAACATATCAAAAAAATTACCTTGTTTTTTTTCATTATATATACCTCTTTTTCTTTATGGTAATAAAACACATTAAAATAAACTATTGTCCTTGTTGTACATTATTTGACGTGTTGTTCCATTCAATAGTATCGATTACTTCTTTCTGACTCAGTTCATTACCTTCATAATAATACTCTGAAACTAGTCTTTCTACAAAGATATTATCAAAATAAAAAATAAAATCATCTACTCTCGATGCAGGAGAAGTCCATATAGTCATCTTATTTATTTTTATCAAAAACGATTTTTCAACAGAATTTAAATCTTGCGCTTTATAGTAATAAACTGGAATGTCAGCAGAAAGTACTTTCCAACCATTATAAGCAAGACTTCCTAAGGAAACAACAAATTTTTCACCATACGCTGTTTCAAATTCTACTTCAAGTGTATACGGCCTATTTTGACTCCAAACATACATTCCAACACTAAACACAGGATAAGAAAAATAAATACCAGACATTGCATTGCCTTCTTTATCTACCTCTAAAGGATTTTCTCTGTTTTCAAATGGGAAGACGTCTACAAAGTTATATTCTTTTTTATTAAACGCTGCTCGCAGTGCAAGCACCTTCATATCTTCCTTATTTTCTTTCATAAGATTCTTACCCAAAAAGCTAGGATATGCCGAAAGATATCCTAATTGAGGATATTGCTTTTCATTAGTTTGAGTTATGAATCTACTTGCTTTAGCCGTCCAAGTAATATCCTTTTTTATTCCACCTTCTTCAACATCAAAATCTTGAAGAACAATAACACTTTTTGTTGATTTTTCAAAAATATCATATAAATCAGTATTTCTATTTTGAGCCGAAACCGACAAAATTATCATAGATAATAATGATAATGATAAAAACATTAATCGTACCACAATACACTCCTTATTATTTTTTAATTAAACAGTTGTTATAACTAAATTAGTTATGATAAAACAATTAACATGTAATTAACTGTAATTAGTATATATCAATTCTTTTTTATTGTCTATCTAAGAATAGATCTATTATACACTCTTTTATTTTACATGGTTATTACGATGTATTTGTGCAGAACTTACGTTCTGATTCTGGAAAATTATATCTATTGATCCTTCTACCCATGCTTTCGCCATCTTTTCTACAGGAATCATACGCTCAAAAGAAATAGATGCATGTTCCCAATCACTTATATAAAACACATTATTCATATTAAATTGAATACTATCGTGAGCGAGAAACCGCAGTATCCTATTTGTATATTTTCCAAGATATAATAATACCATATCTTCCTGTGTGTTGCTATTTTTTAGTGTTTCTTCTATTTTGTCAGTGTCATTCTCATCATTTTGCATATGAAACATATCAACAGAAATATCGGGAGCATATGCATACAATGTTCTTAAAAATACTTCTAAAATACGTTTGTTATCGATGAATATTTCACTTGTAAAAACATACAAACGCGGATCATACTCTTTTTGCACAAAAGATGCTCTTTTTATTTTTATTTGTTCTGCTATATCTTTCGCTAATTGTGCTACTGCATGCGAATATTCTATTGAAATAAAATCATCATTTCTTTGAAGACCTGTTGTCTCTAAAATCTTCGGTTTTGAATTACCACATATGCTACGTCTCTCATAAATGTCTTTAATGTGAGAACGTCCAAATAACATATACAACGGCGACAATATAAGTCTCTCTGCCTCTACTGCATAAAAAAATTCTTTAGAAGACAATGGGGCATACGAGTCTGATAGCTCTTCATTATTAGCAAAAAAATCTGTTTGAGACGCATTGATCGTATCATCCAAAGATACAAAAATACGTGCGGATTCTCCATGTCGATGTGCAGCCGTATAAAATGTACTATAACTATACGATAGAGATGACGCATCCAAAAAAAGAGATGCAAAAAACGGATCGCTTAATAGGACAGTGTTTTCTGAATATCCTACATTGCAAGGTTTTTTGCGTATCGTTTCTTCAATGGTTTCACTGGATGTCTCTTGCATTTCTTGTACAGTATCTTTTACATTTGCTGTGCACGATATACATAAAAATAGAGAGAAACACACACACAAAAGTTTAAACATTTTCACCTTTTTTTGATAAAAAACATCCGGCACACAAAAAGGATATCATCATTATTATTGACGCAATCACCATCCCCTTCATATACACTGTAATAGCAAAAAACAATGACAGCACACCAAAAGTCATTATCAAACACATAAAAAAGATATTCAACACATAATGTGTCGTCTTTATCAAAAACATACATGCTACAAACAATAACGAAAGACGAAAAATAGGCAGTAAAAAATACTCGATATAAAAGAAATAATTACTCGAAAATAAAAATGAAAATAATGCGTACACACATTCTGTTACACACGCTATTATTATCGTATATTTTGTATTCCACCAGACGGCCTTATTAATAAGAAAATATTGATAAAAAAATAAGAGTATTGGAAGAGAGACATTAACAAAAATATATACAAAAAAATATCCTGCTGAATAATTTATATATACTTTACTAATAAAATAATACAAAAACAATAAAAAAAATGGCAATATTGGCATCATAAGCAACAATGATGTTCTTATACACCGAATAATGTGTCCAACATTTAATGTGCTGGTGCTGCTTTTTTCTAAGAACATCTTCGTACTGAGAAAGTACAGCATGACACACAATGGATTACATATCATAAATAAATACACAAATTTATTATATCAAAAATACACTTATATACACATCAATCGTAAAAAATTATATCAAAGAATATCGCATTACCTATAATATCATTCAATTATTGCAATCTTATAAGCGTATAGATATACTAGATAAATAAACGGGCTGTAGCGCAGTTGGTTAGCGTGCAAGTCTGGGGGACTTGAGGTCGCTGGTTCAAATCCAGTCAGCCCGATTAGCTAAGAAATAGTACGCTACTGAGAAAGCGGTATAAAAACATCATGCAAATTTATCAGTGGTATAAAATACTTACTATTGATTATTGAAAAAAACTATAATAAATATCACTTATAAATGTAATAATGTTATACTATATGAGCATGCACTACAACATAGGAATAGTTATAGAAATATTTTATCCAGAAATAAATGGAGTGGTTACTACTACTATGAATCTTGCTCATAACTTAAAAAAATTAGGACATAATCCATTTATTATCACTCCCAAACTAAAAGATTTACCTGATATAGAAAAAATAGATGGCATAACTATATATCGTATACCAAGTAGATTTATTTTTCTCTACCCAGGATTACATACTCCAACATTCAAAGCAAGAAAAGTAATTCGTACGATTTTGGCAAAAGAGAAAACTCATCTCATACATACCACTGCATCATGGAACACATGCAAATTAGTTTCCAAAATTGCAAGAGAACTCAGCATTCCTAGCATGCAAACTGTGCATACAAATCTTCATTCTAAAGAATATATGCAATATGTTTTTCCAATTATGGGATTCAATAAAAAAATAGATGCTAAATTAGAACGTTTCGGTATAAAATTTATCACAAAACTATATATGAGATATGACTCACTCATATCAAGTCCTTCAAATGATATAGTAAAATTGCTAGAATGTACTTTACCAAAAAAAGACATTATCCATATTCCCAATGGTATTGATGTATCTTCTTTCAATAAATATGATAAAAATTTATTGAACGATATCGCTCCTGTTCTTTTTAAGGATGGTAGAAAACACAAAAAATACGCTTTATATATCGGAAGATTAGCAAAAGAAAAATCTATTGCTGTCTTATTATATGCAGTAAATATAATAGTAAAAACACATCCAGAATTTTTATTAATACTCATTGGCGATGGACCAGCAAAGAAAAACTATCAAAACATCATAAAAAAACTCAACATACAAGATAATGTGTTTTTTGCAGGAAAACACGATCATAAAACTATACTAGATAGTGGGATTCTTAAAAATGCTCGTTGTTTTGTAACAGCTTCTACATCAGAAGCCCAATCGATGACTGCAATAGAAGCTATATGTTCAGAAATACCACTTATTCTTGCGAAACACTATTCTATGCAAAATTTTCTTGAAGACATTCCAATATATGCAGAACCTCACAACCCTCATTCATTCGCAACCGCCCTACTAGACATCATGACAAATGAGCCGCTCTACAAACAAAAATGTTTTCAATCAAAAGCTCTTAAAAAAAGATTTGATGGAGAAAAAATCGTTCAACAATATATAAAAGCATATAAACAGATAGCACATGCATAAATCCAATTAATAGTATTTATGTTATACTATACGAATGCTTATACTTTCTCGAAAAAAAGAAGAAGTAATTATAATTAATGATACGATACGAGTAAAAATATTAGACATTCATTCTGATTCAATAAAAATAGGAGTGGATGCTCCATCAGACATCAAAATATATCGAGAAGAAATTTGGGAAAGCATTCAAACTGAAAATTTTTCTGCTGCTTCATCTCCAGAAAAAACGAGTCCAACAAATACCATATTATCTATAAACAAAAAACTTGCTTCTCGCATTACCGATATAAAAAATAAAACATACAATTCAAAAATAGAAAAAAAATAATACTTTGTTGTTATTTCACTGTGATTTACTGCGGCTTACTGCGGTTATTATCCATTTTTCTTGACGCATTTACACTTCTGCTTTGATATAAAGTGGTTCTGCTAGTACATCTAATAGAGACATGTTATTTTTAAAATATGCATATCCCAATGTAAGCAATGATTCTCCTATTTGAGGATGAGAATTGTGTTCGAAAATAATGTTATCTCCCACAAGCGTGCTATGATACGTATCGAAATATACATGGAGATTTTTAGCAGCTGTACCTACACAACGAAATTGCTGAGAAGAATGTTGTACCATAGCGCCGATTTCTTCAAATGTGCTTTCTTTTATTTCTTGACGAGTGAGTGTTCGCACATCATAATCGCAATATGACATATCCCGCTTATGCGCACATATACTTGTATATGCTCTGTTTCTCCTCGATTCATGTGCAATCAATATTGTGTCATTGCTATCTCTATACATATATGCCCACAAATCATGCGAAGATATTCCAACAATAGCCGTGTTATACACAGCCATAATGCCTTTTGCAAAAGAAAGCCCCGTCCTCAAACCTGTAAAAGAGCCCGGTCCTATTACACAGCATATAGCATCTAACGAATGATATGACATCTTTACCGATTTTCTTATCGATTCTATCGCTGGAACAAAGTACTCATTGCGCATATACGCAGCATCTAAAATAGAACGCTCATTTTTCAAGATCCATTTATGACAGCATGGAGAATATGTTCCCCACACTATACAAGTAGTATTACTACTCGTATCTATTCCCAGCATTTCAACATGCTCTTGATGCGAATGTTCTTTTGGAAAACTCATAGTATATAGAATACCATAGTAATCAATAAATATAGTTATATGCTGACATATGTAACCGTAATGGTTCTGCTATCCGTGTCAATAAGCGTGATATATACACAATAATACGAAACTACTAGATGATTGCTGGGGATTTTTTCAGCCCATTCTATAAATATAAGTCCTTCTTTACTACACTCATCAATGTGATGCAATATACTTGTGTCGGCTGCATCAATTCTATATAAATCAGCATGACACACATACAATGTATCCAAAAAATATTCTTGTATCAATGTATATGTAGGGCTTACACACTTATTGCAATCTCCTCCAAGCAGTGTTAATGCATGCTTCACAAACACGCTCTTTCCTGCCCCCACTACACCATATAATAGGACGGGTGGATAGCCATCTGCATGCGTGTGTTTTTTATAATGCTGTATAAAAGTATGTACACAATCATGCGTATCTGCAATGCTATGT